>JANHZU010009195.1:1751-18861 GCA_032468055.1 Acrochordus granulatus | reverse complement strand
ATCATCAATCAATTGCAAAAGGCAGCTTTCCTTGGAACAGCTGACATCTGCAATGACGCCTTCGATATTATTAAGCAACGTCTGCATGCCCAGCTCCTTGGAAAAGACTCGATCAGCAGACAAAAATGCCAAATTCGGTCTAAACATCTGGCTGATTGAACAACGGACCACAGTAATAATGGATAATTGGTGTAGCAATACCAGGAGACTTTAGAATAGAAGACAAAGAATTGGAGAAGATCAGAACATTTCAAGATCTGAAAATCAACACAGAAAGATTATGACATAAACCGGCCATAATGGTCCCAGTGGTTATTGGCACACTGGATGCCATACCAGAAAATCTTGGATGGGACTTGGAAAATTTCCATCTGTCCATTACAAAAGGCCCCACTGCTTGGATCCACACATATACGGCGCCAATCGAGTATCCCACCTTCCTCCTCTTGGGAAGAATCAATGCATATGAAGGCCAATGCCAGCTATGCTAGGAGCTGTGATTTCATGTTGTTGTGTATATAGTAATAATAATAATATATTACTTAATAAGCTTAACAAAAGTCTGGTTGAATTTGATGCTTCCAGACCAGAACAGAATTTACCAGTCAACTTTAACCCAGTTCTCTCTCTTGTTCTCCCTCTTCCTCTCTTGGTATTTACACAATCTGCCATTTCTGAATCCAGTTGTTGATTAGATGGATAAAATGTTGTGCTAGATCTATTAACCAGCATCAAATGTCCTTAAATTTTTACAAAGTAGAAACTTCCCACTTTGGTTTGACACACAAAGGGGGCAAGCAAAATTCTTGAAAGGAAGTATAATTTCATTCCATGGTTAAAGGTATCCTTGTCTAACTTTTTTAGCATGTGCTTCCTGAGCTTGGACAGTTATTGAGTCATTCATTCATTTGGGTTCCAGGCTACTTCATTTCATTTCCACAAAAATAATTCATCCCCTTCTTCTCATTCTCCTTCTCTTTTGCCTTCTCCTTCATTGCCTTCTCCTTCTCCACTATTTTTTCCTCTCCTTTCTCATTATCTATCTCCTTCATTATCCTCTTCCTTCTCCTTCATTATCTCCTTCTCCACTATCTCCTTGTCCTTCTCCTTCATTTTCTCCTTCTTCTTCTCCTTCACCTTCTACATGGCAGGAAAGATGGTCCATGCATTATTAGATGAGATTCCATGAATGCTATGCAAGATTCAATTTAAGCACCACCCAGTGTGACTCAGGGCAGTTCACAATATGAAAGGCAAAATACAATAAAAATGAGAAAAAACCCAAGTAAGACAAAGAACAAGGTGATGGTCCATCAAACAACACAAAAGCCACATAGAAACACATTTCACAAGAGGTTTTATCCATCCAGATATCAGTCCAGCTGTAATGTGAGTTTCATCCTTGCTTCGTATTGGGACAGGCTATATTTTGACTCTGGAACTGGTGAAGAAAGGGCAAACCTGGTGTAAAACTGAAAATAAGGTTGTGAAATGTAAGGTTCTCTAATGACAAATTCCAGCCTCTCCCAGCCTGTTCCCTTTAGAATTCCCAGCCAGATTCCAACTCAGGACAGGTAGATTCAGTCTACCTAGAGTCGGTCATGATTGGCAGGGAAACCTTCACCTTTTTATGCTAGACTTTACAATGAGAAGAATGTTAACATCGCAAAGCTAACATTCCTTTACTAACATTCTTATTTCTAAATAAGGAATACTAACATTCCTTTTCCCTGGGTCAAAATTCAGCTGCAAACTTTCCCATGTTGAAAAGAAAAAAGAGTACTACTGAAAATTGCATGCAAAAAGTGGGAGGAAAGAGATTTTACTACGGTGAAGGCATTTGCATTTGAAAAACAGGAATCAAGGAAAGGCAGAGAAAGAGAGCAGAATGATTTACATTTTTTTAAAAAAGGAGTTTATGAGCAAATTATATTAAAAGACACATCAATTAGGAGAAAATACATACAAAGCCTCCATATGTTGTGAAACAGCGTGAATGTAAACAGTTATAACACTTTCCAATTTTTCTCCAATTCAGGGAAAATAAGCCACAGTTGGAACATTACCCTGCTAATATATAGAAAGCAAAGTGAACAGGATTTCAAATGAGTTGCAATCCCTAAACCAGATTGTACTTTATCTGAAAGAAACAAGCTACCAGCTTCAGGATCATTGCTTTTATCCATAGGTAAATGCACATACATTTTCTCAATTACCAAATTGGCTAAACGTCTCATGATCAATCAAGGAAGATGCCTTTCATGTGATGCTACCAGCAGGTGAAAACCATTGGAGGCATTTCGAAGGCAGAAAAGACCACTGCTGGGCTGAAGTGTGCTATAAAATTTCTCAAATGTTTTTTAATCTGTAGAGGAGACTTTTGTTTCACTGTTTTATTCTCAGTGTACTGGATAATTTTTTTCCAAAATACTTGATTTTGGAATTTTAAATTCTGATTGTGTTTCTGAGTTGTCCTTCTTGCTGGAGGGGGCCAGTATAGATGTTTTCTGTGTGAATGTCTTTTCTCATTCCAGAAGTGTTCATGGGTCAAAAATATTGTGAGGATATATAATGGAAAGTGTAAATGACCTTGGGAGATAGGCGGAAGAACCACAGAAGATACAACTGTCATACAAAATATATCTCAGCTGTTGAAAGAGAAGTGATGTGGCAAACATTTCAAAGGGACCTTTTCTAGGTTTTTTTTTGAGAGTAGAAGGAGAAGAGGGGTCAGCTCTCCTCCTTTTTCAGATTTGCAAGGTTCTGTTAATGTAACCTTACAATAAACATTGTGATAGAACGTGCAGCTGAAGGAATGGGAGGAGGCAGCACATTCAAACAGGGACCCAAAACAAGAGATTGCACAGTCTTGAACTGGATGGGGAGGGAGGAAAAGGTTCGAGGTAGCCATACCATCGAATCTTCCAGAGTGTATCTATCAGGTTAGAAGGTTATAGCTTTAGTCTGGCAAGATTCCATCAATTGGATGTAAGCAAATAAAGAATTGGACTTGATTGGATCTCACTGTGTCATCTTTGGGCTTGCGCCGGACTGTGTTGGAAGCTCCAACTAGAGGGGGAAGCTGTCCTTCTTAGTGCACGAATACCACACTCAACTAATAAGAATTTCTCTGAAATTATTTCCCCCTTTGAAAGAAATGTTAAAGGCCAATTTTCTTTCATCCAACTGAGCAAGCAGTGCTAGGGGGAAATTGTATGTTTACGATTGTATGTTTTTCGTTTTTATATTGTGTTTCTATTTCAGCTTGGTTTTCTGAGTAAGGTGAGACTGATAGGTGTAGTAAAGTGAGACTGATGAAGCAAAATAAATTAAAAACATTAAAACATTAAAAAAGCACACACGGGATACTTTTTCTCCATGGCAGTAGAAGAGCCTGAGCATACAATTTCCTCTCAAAGTTTTCCAGCCATCATCTGGACATGTCTCTTTTGAATCATAGAAACACAGGGCTGGAATGGATCTTGGAGGTCTTCTAGTCCATCTACCTACTCTAGACAGGAGACCTTATACCATCCTAGACAAACGATTGTCCAAATTTTTCGTGAAAACCTCTATTATTGGAGCACTCACAATGGGGGGGCAAGCTGTTCCACTATATAATAGTTCTCAATGTCAGGAAATTCTTCCTTATTTCCAGATTGAATCTCTCTCTGATGAGCTGCCACCCATTGCTTCTTGTCCTACCTCAGGCAAAATGGAGAATAAATCAACACTGTCCTCTATGACAGCCCTTCAAGTATTGGAGATGCTGCCATGTCTCCCCTCAGTCTTCTCTTTCTCTTTCTAAACATACCTAGTTCACTCAGTCTTTCTTCATATGATTTAGCCCCCAAGCCTTTATCATTTTTGTTGTTGTTAATTCTTTCTATGGCCTCAGCATCTTTTGTGTATCATAGTGATCAGAACTGGATGCAGTATTCCAAGTGTGACCTGACCAATGTGGTATAAAATGGTACTATCATCTCTCATGATCTTGATGCTATTCCTCTATTGATGCAATTCAGGACTGTATTGGCCTTTCTGGAAGTTACAGCACACTGCTGACTGATATCCTTCTCACAGGCACAACTGTTGAGCCAGGTACCTCCAATCCTATATCCAACATTTGTTTTTTCCTACTTAAGTGTAGACCTTGCTTTTTTAACCACTGAACTACATCCCACTGAATAAGGTCCAATGCTCAAGTCTATCAAGATCCTTCTGCAACTTGAGTCTATCTTCCAAGTGTTAACAACTCCCTCAGTTTTGTATCATCCACAAATTTGGTGAGCAATCCCTCATCTAGGTCATTTATGAAAATGTTGAAGAGCACTGGGCCCAAGATAGAAACCTGTGGTTCCCCACTGCATGCTTCCCTCCACACAGTTGTAATTCCATTGAGGACCACACATTGTATGTGGTTGGTCAAGCAACCATAAATCCATCTTGTGGTTGTACTGTCTATCCTACATTGGTTAATCTTTCCAAGAAGTACTGTAGGCCGTGATCAACTATCAAATGTCTTACTGAAGTCTACTATATCAGCAGCATTTCTGTCCACTAATTGTGTAACTTCCATGGGAAAGACTATCTTAACGTTTTGGACCCGACTCCATGGACACCCCTGAGAAAAGTAGCACTTGCTTGAGAGGTTCCCATTTCCTTTCCTCCTTGGCTGTTTGTTGTATCTCTTTATGCAGCATTGAATTGTTGACCTATCTGCTGCCACATGTGTGTTAGCCTTGAAAATAAAAGTCCAGTTAGGGTCTTCTGCAAGGAGCATAAATCTTAGAGTGCTATTTCATTTGAGTGTCACTTATGGCCTCCAGGGCTGCAGGCTTGCCTCTCACAATGCCTTCTCCCTTTCCAAGTAAATTTTGAGGCCTTAAAATACACAAACACATGCATACCAAAGATTCTCCAACAGTAGCCACTACAGATATAGGCAGGTCTTTTCTATCCACAATGAAAAGTCCCACTTAATCATTTCATTCCCTTCTTTCATTAGTGGCAGCACCCAACTGAAACTAAAGAAAGAGAAAAATTTAGGTTGAGGTCTCTGCAGTTTTTTTGTTTGTTTTGACTTCCTTGCTTCCTGGATACCTGCAAATTTAGTAGTAGTCCTTTACTTACAACTGTTCGTTTAACAACTATTTGAAGTTACAACGGCATTGAAAAAGTGACTTATGACCAATCCTTACAAGCATTGCATGGTCATGTGATTAAAATCTGGGTGCTTGGCAACTGGCATGTATTTGTGACTGTTACAGTGTCTTTGGGTTATGAGATCACCATTTGCAACTTCCCAGACAGCTTGACAAGTTAAGGCATTAGGGGAAGTTGGATTCCTTTAATTACCATATGATCCATTTAACAATTGCAGTGATTCATTTAATAAACATGGCAAAATATTGTAAAATTGGGCACTGCTCACTTAACAACCGCCTTGCTTAGCAATGGAAATTCTGGTCCCAGTTATGATTGTAAAGTGAGGACTACCTGTATCTCATGCCCTGTTGCATGTTTATCAATTATTTCTCCTCCTTGGAAACTTTGGAAATCATCACTAATATTTCCTTTCCAAAGCTTATGTTGGGGAAGGAAGGATTGACCAAATGTGAACAGGGGGAGCAGCCTAGAGTCATTAGCCATGCTCAAACTCAGGAGAGTCAATCCCTCATGAGCACTGTTAGCTTATCTACCAAGTACAGGTACAATGCTGACTGTTGGAGAAATTCTTGTAACCTTGAAACTTTCATTAAAGAACAGAATAGAAACTATTTTGACTAGGCCTATTCCTTCAACTCTAACAGCTTCTTTCTTGGGAGTTAAAAGTTGTTTCTCTTTTCCCAAAGAAAAAACTTCAGAGGACAGTACAGAGCGTTAAAATTCTGGCACATCCTTTCTAACCATTTCACGTTGTGTTCCTTCTCTCAGAGTTCTCCAAATATCAGGCAAGGATTGCATATTTTTCATTGTGAAGTGCACCAAGAATTGCTTCACATCAGTCATTTCTTTTTGCTCCAAAGAACAGTTCTAAGGGACAATAATTATAATAGGCCCAGGAGACTTTTTTCCTAAAACCTCTGAAATACCCTCCCCCACTTTGTAACTGATAAGAATACCCAAGAACAGAAAGAAAAAGAAAGTATGGTGCCGTTTTGCTGCAGATGATGAATCCCAAACTGGCCTGGGATGGTGCAAATATGCAGTAAGGTGGAGGTGTCTCAGTTAACCATGTTTTCCTTCCATTTAGTGTCCTCCACACTAAAAAGTCTTCCTTCTAAGATAATACTGGCAGCCTGACCTATCAGACATTCAAGCATCTAAAGAGAGACTTTCCCTCATGGGACAATTCCAAAAACAACATCAAGACTATTTTAAAGGCCCTCCCCACTAGAAGCATCAACGCTGGGTCTAAAAATATTCAAGATGACAGCCTCAATCTCACGATCAAAGATCTTCCCACAACGCACAAAGGAAAAGGAGCAGAGCTTGGATTGTGCCATTGTGCTCACTATCTCAATTATCTTTATGAGAATTTATGATTTCTCTAATTAAAGCTGTCAATTTCCCCATCTCAGGCAGCTCCATCATCTTCACCATCCACACTTCCATTGTGGGTAATGCCAAATCTTTCTGCTGTTGTGCATATACAGGTAGTCCTCACTTAATGGTCAGTTATTTAGCAACTGTTCAAAGTTACGATGAACCTCCCAAAAGTTTCTTATGACCTTTTGACATTGTGATGGACACACACACATCCCCTGAAGTTATGTGATTGCATTTTGGTGCTCAACAACCAGCCAGTATTCATGGCCATTTGTAGTGTCCTGAAGTCATATGACCTCAATTTACAATGGTTTCTTGATAGAAACCAGCACTTCTGGCAAAAAATGCCAATTGCACAGAATAGGTTTGCTGAACGAGCGTGGTGTTTACTTAACAACTGCCACGGTCACTTAACAGCCACCACAAAACTGTTGCAAAATCCAGGCGATCATGATTCTATGTGATGACTCACAGAACAACCAGCATAATTTACAAGCAGCATAATTCTGGGCTCAGTTACAGTCATGAGTTGAGGACTACCTGTAAAAGTCTTGCAGACCACTATCTCAGCTTTTGGGAACACTCCCACCTAAGATGCCCCTGTCCCCAAACTAGGACTACAGTTCCTGTGCTCCTACCCTGTTCATTAACTCAGGGGAGTTAAACACAGAATAAACTCTTCTTTTCTTCGGTTTAGCTCTTGCCTGTTTACATTCTCTGGGCTGTATCCTCAGCTGGTATCGGCTGTCATTGTTCTGCCTGCTTCTGGTGCTGCTCGACAGAAAGATGTTTAAGTAGCTGGCCTGCACAATCAAGATGCAGTGGGACCCTTATCTCTTTCCTACAACCCACTGGGATTTCTCAGGAGGTGTGATGGGAGTACTCATAAATCATTCCTGCAGAAAATATTGCATTCAGCTTCCTGAAAGCTTTTCTTGGCTTGCAGCTTAAATCCTCATGGGCCTTTGTTGCCATCCATTTTTGCTTTTAATTGACTTTGTATTGGTTTTACCATAAAAATAATATAACCTTATTACCCAGCAACACGACCATAGAAAACTTTTTTTTCTTTTTATTTATTGCCAAATGCAGTGGTGAAAGGAAATGATTTTAAAAGGAAAATGCTCTTTGTTCTGAACCATAAACCCAAAATGTTGGGCATGTGAAAATGGAGAGGTGCAGGAAACTATGCTACAGTCACTAGAGCTGAAATTAATACTTTTGTTTGGTGTTGCTTGTATCCAAGTGCAGTACAAGAAGAATAACCCTGGCTTGAGCTGAGAGACAGTGACTGGCACAAAGTCAACAGGTTTGATTTGGTTTGATTTCTACTTCATCTTTGATCTTTTTTTCTTCCTCTGATCCCTAACAATATATTTGGAATAATTTAGGAAATGCAAACTCAGCTTCTGAGAAAGGTCAAAGCTGCTCCTTGAAGTTCTCTTAGATGTCTTCAAGGTGGATGCTCTGATTAAATACTCCTTGAATTAAAACCTGGCATTGGTTTAGTTTTCCTTAAAGAACTTGGCTCAGTCCAACTAGGAACTGGAGATATGCCTTGACTTTTGCTTGGAGACACCTCTGAGGAAGAAGCACTCCGTTCTTCAGAAAAATAATATTAATATTGTGGTGGTAATATATATACATAAAAATAATATTTGAGAAAATAGCATACTGCAAAATTTTTTCCTGTGACATTTTTAGTTCTAAGAATGTCTCTTTTATCCCACATGCAGGTAGTCTTTGACTTACAACCCTTGTTTAATGACTATTTGAAGTTACAATAGCACTGAAAAAAGTGACTTACAACCGGACCTTGCATTTATAACTGTCACAGAATCCCACAATCGTTGATCAAAATCTAGACGCTTGGCAACCAGCATGTATTTATGACAGCTGCAGTGTTACACAATCACATCATAGCCATTGTGACCTTCTGAGGGGCTTCCAACAAGTCAATGAGGAAGCCAAGTTTGCTTAATGACTATATGATTCATTTAATGGCCATGGCAAAAAAAAGGTTGAAAAATAGGCACAACTCACTTAATGGAAATTGCAGTCTTAAGTGTGATCATAAGTTGAGGACTACCTGTAGTCTCCATAGATATTCTTGATTTTTTTTTAATCGTGGGTGCCCCAATGCTTTAGTTGGAAATTCCTCTCCTAGGGAATCAGAAGAGACAGCTCACCATTTCAATGAGCTGAAGACAGTTTATGGAGAGCAATCAGACCTAAGACTGCAATCAAAGTTCCAGATATAGTGTATTAATTTTCAAAAGTGGGAGATGCCTCTAACATAAAGACTCAAGGGCAGGATAGGACTACAACCTTACCAAAGTTCAGGTGCATGAGACTAATTCTGGTTGCTTCCTGATCTCCTCACATTTCTGTGTCAGACATTCAGAGAACATGTCTGGAGTGACGAGACTGGAACCTGTCCAGAACATGTCTCAAGCTCATTGCCCAAGAAATAGGAAACAGATATCATCCTTTGGGCCACTATTTAAATTGGATAAAGCTGGGACTACCTGGAAAACAGACAGACAGCTAATCCTCAACCTCAGAACAGACCAGAACAAGACAGGTATCAGGCCCAGCCCAAGAACAGCACAGAACAATACTGTGTGGGGGAAACCAGGACTGTGTGAAGAGGGAGATCAGCCTTGAGTCATTATGCATGACCAAACAAAGGAGGGACAATCCTCAGGAGGACTGTTAGATATATGCCAAGGTCAGGAGCTTTCACACTCAGGAGAAATTAATATTGGGATGAAAGGAAATGAGAAAAACAAATGTAATTCTAATCTACTGTTTTAATGGCTTTATATGTTTACAAGAATTTTCCTTCTGAAAGCCAAAGCTCTTAACCTTGGCATATATATCTGACTGTCCTCCCGAGGGTTGTCCCGTCTTTACTTGGTTGTGCATAATGACTCAAGGCTGATCCCCCTCTTTACACATGGTTCAGTCCTGGTTTCCCCCATATTGAGCCAAAATGCAGTTCTTTATTAGCTTATATCCAACAGGTAGATGCTTGCTAGATTAAACCTTTACTATCTTCACCCTTACAGATATAGTATACCCTGAGAGATTCTAGACATTGGCTATCCTAACCCTTTTTCTTTGTCTCCAACCCATCTCTGGACTGTGCTGCCTCTTGTCTTGCCTCCCTCCTTGGAATGTGCTCCCTCCTTTCTGAGAAACAGCCCTGTTGCTGTAATCCATCACAACAGGTGAACTCGGTGAAGTCTTTTAAAGGAACAAGATGAACTGAGACTCTTCCATCAATATTTGGACAGATCATATGGAGCAGAATAGACAGGTTCCTGGAGTTAATAAACTCTGATATCCATCTTGAGGACTAGAGACTTAAAGGGGCAATCCTTTGCCTTGGAGATCATCATTCCAGTTTCCTGCTCTTTTCCCAAAGAGTGTACCTCCTGAATTGGCAAGCATGATATATTGGACATCCAGGCTAAAACTTCCATGTCAAGGGCAAATGGCTTTAAATACTAGGCCAAGTACCTTGTCAGGCCCAGTCCAAGAATGACATAGAATAACTCAGCCAAAGCTCAGTTCTTTATTTGCTTACACACAATAGACAGAATCTTGCCAGACTAAACCCTCACTACTCTCATCTTAATAAATACACCCTGGGAGATTCTAGACAGTGGCTATCCCAACTCTCATTCTCTTTCTCCAGTCCATCTCTGGGCTGGGCTGCCTCTTGTCTTGCCTCCCTCCTTGGAATGTGCTCCCTCCTTCCTGAACAACAGCCCTGTTGCTGTAGTCCATCACAACAGGTGAACTTGATGAAGTCTTCTGGGTTGGATTGTTCTGTACAGACTCTAGTCTCAACTGCATCAGATTTAGGTTACCTGTCTTTTAGCTTAATTTTCAGCCAGCCTGGGGAAAAGAACAGGCAATTAGTAAATTAATCATCAAACAGAATCCAAGATTTTATAGCTCAGGAGACAGTGATAAGTAGAATTATCACTGCAGTGGGGGAGCTGGAGACCAAGGGATTTGAGGATAGATAAGAAAGAAAAGCAAAGAGATAAATATGTGAAAGTGGAAGGTATAGAGGAGAACAAAGTAAGTGTTTTCATTTCTAAATGAGAGCTGGCACAGAGACAGAATCTGAACCATAAGATGACAGTGAATTGTTCAGAAGAACAGCTTGGAATTCACTCTTTAATTAGATATGAGTATAAAGAAAGTCACTTTCCTCCTCTAAAAGAAGATACTTTCAAATTGTATGGAGGTCGCACATCTGTTCCATTAGTAAGAGCAGTCAGTTTTTATGTATCTATTCAGAATGTCAGCCCATAAGATGTTAGCTTGTTTCTAATGAGGACTAGAATGCTGAAAGACTGATTCAGATTTACTCCCTACTGAAACACCTATAAAATGTATATGTCATAGTCAACAGGTATCATGTTGCAGCAGGTGTGGACAATTTAACTTGTGGCCATGGGCAAGATAATAATGTTTAAAATCTGGAATTCCAAGAAGCCAAGGGAGCATGGCTGATATCATTATATTATTGGAGATAATGGGTCCTCATTTTTCATTTCAACATGGTTTAAGAGGAAAAAATGGGTATTCTAAGCCCTTACGTTGCTCATGTGGCCTCTCAAATGCTCCCCTAAATTTAGAAAAAAAACATGGGCAGGTGGGTGTTAAGTGGTTAAAATTGGTGTCCTAATCCTTTGCAAAGACCTCATCCCAGGATGTTATGGAATCTTATAAGACATTTTAGGCAGCTCTTTGTGGATCCTGGTCAAAAGCTAAATGTTTTACCTGGTCCCTTTGTTCATTTTGTAGGCATTGCAAATTGAAAAAATTTGCAATGCCTGCTGCTGTGTGGGTAATGAGATCCAAGTCTGAAGGTGGGGAAGTGATGATGGTAGACACAAGGGGAGAGGTTGAAGATAATCCCGCAGATTAACCATCCCAGCTCCAATTTTAAACCAAAGATTTTCAAACCAGCTGGCTGATCAATTTGGTTGTTACTCTTCCCTTATCTCTTAATATTACCAAGTGCTCCAAAGGCACAACATTATTTGTGTCCAAGTTCTAACCTCTCCTGTCATGTCGACCCTTCTCAGAAAGCTTTGAGTTTGACCAGTTATTTCTCGTCCTGGTAGGAATGACAACCATGGAAAAAAGGGGCAGACACTGATGCTCCTCTTTCATAGAAGATGTAATTCTGCACAGAAAAACAGACGGGATTTGCCAACAGACATGAATAGCCTACATAAAGGTGTTTCATTGGAAAGTAAGGACCTTTCTGGAATTCTTGTATTGTAGCCTAAGCCTTTTTATGAAATTCCCCTCATCAACGTTCTTCAAATCCGGTTCCTTGGATTTATTGTAACCAGTCTCGACTTCAAAGAAAGAAGTCCAATATCAACTGCAGAAGACCCATTATTGTGGTGGGACTATGAAGTGCAAATAAGAGCAAAAAAAGCATTTTATTTCATAAGCTTCCTGGAGTCATGAAAGTGAGTTGGGCGGCCATATAAATTTTCTCAAATGAATAAATACCACAACTACAGGTAGTCTCAAGATACCACCAGAACTGAGCCTGGCATGATGGTTGTAAAGCAAGTTATCATGTCACCAAATCCTATTTTACAATCATTTTCATGGTAGTCATGAAGCAAAGTGACAGTCAATAAGCAAACATAGCAGTCATTAAAACAAACCAATTGTTCACTATGGGCCATTTTATGCTGGAAACTGGAAGTAAATGATTATGGGGTGCCATAAACAGTTATAAAGGTGGGCCAGTTGCTGAGTGCCAAAATGTGGTCACCTGATTGCAGGGGTGGGGCTGACATTAGAACATCAAAACTTGAACATAAGTAGCTTTTGGGAGGGAGTCATTGTAACTTCAAACAATTGCTAAGTGACTGGTCTTAAGTCAAGGAATACCAATAGAGCATCCAAAAGGCCATTGTCAAAACTTCCTTGCTCAATGGCCCAGCCTCAGTTTATATGCTACACCTCTGTTGGGACAGTCATGATACTTTCTGTGGAAACATCTCCTTGAACAGTAAAACATGTCCATAAACTATGTTGGCACAGAGATTGTATAAGATCTGCTTCTCTATCATGATGCAGCGTAGCTTTGCTTGACTTGATTCTTCCCAGTGCTGACACATGCTGCAACTCCAGTCTCTCTGTGATGCGATTCCCATTGCTGTGCTCCTAACTTCAATGCAAAAGCACATCATGGCCCTGACATGAGCAGAGGTCAGGACCCAAACCCAGAAAGAAGAGAAAGGACCAGAAGCTAAGTAAAGCCTCATCTACCCTTGTGCTTTTTTAATATTCATTTCTTGCTTTGGCCTCAGAAAAGATATGCCAAATTAGTTTGTTGTGTTAACTGACCTGAAATATCTGCAAAATGCAGGGAAATAATTTCCAAAATAGTCACCCTGGGTCTCCATGTGCCAGTGGACATCTGTGTCCTTTGGCCTCATTCACAGCAAATTCAAGGCTAGGGGAAATCAAGAGAGATGAAGAAAGGACATTCAGTCAGATATAAAATTAAAGCATCATTTTTCTGTTAGTTCAAATGTCCCAATTCTAAGCCAAAGGAAAAAGCCAGGAGCAAGTGAGCATGCCATTAAAACCAGTTTGGCCTAATTAGCAACAGCATTTCTAAAAAGCTTTATTAAGCAAAGCAAGCATTGTGCAAGTGGCAAAAAATTCAGTCAACAGGCTAAACAAACCTCTCTGAAAAAGCATTCCAAAGGGTGGTCTTTGTCTCCCAAATGGACCAAACAGGAAACACAGCAAGATGAGCTAATTCTCCTTTATAGGCTATTATTAACAGAATCTTGCAAGTCTGAAAGTACATTTCTCCCACTGTCTCTTTTTACTGCTTGATAATTCTGGCAAATCCTTTCTAAGCACCTTTTTCTGTCTGTTGGCAATTGTGGGTTCACCCCCCTTTTACCTGATCATTCCCTAGGCAACATCTCCCCCTGTTCAATCTTCCAAGGTCATTCTTACATTCCATTACAGGTTGGGACCCAGCTCCAGAGGGCCTGTTAGCCAGAAAGCTGGCAGATCTTTGGACCTGGCGTATTATTGCCCAATGACACTCAAAGTCAGTAAGGTGGATATAAAACTTTGTATTTATTTGCAATCGACCCTGATGGCTCATTGGAAGGACAGATACTGAAGCTGAAGCTCAAATACTCTGGCCACCTAATGTGAAGAGAAGACTCATTGGAGAAGAGTGCGATGCTGGCAAAAGACTGAAGGCAAAAGGAGAAGGGGGGACAGAGGATGAGATGGTTGGATAGCATCGTAGGCACGATGAGCATGGATTTGGGTGAGCTCCGAGAGACAGTGCAGGACAGGGAGGCCTGGAGTGCTGCAGGCCATGGGGTCATGAAGAGTCAAACATGATTGAGCGACTGAGCAATAACAAAGATGCATGTGCATACATGAAGGGCTCTCTCAGGTAAATATATGAGAGGTCTCAAACAAAATAGCTCTAGATGTTGCTAAATTCTTGATTGATCCTACCTGCCACAGAATTTCTAAATCCATATTTGAGCTTCCCAAAGACAACAAGGTCCTCCTTTATCAGCAGATGCTGGTGGGATGCATGGATTCTCAATGGCTTTCTTCTGCCCATTTTGGCAAGGCAGCTTTCCAGCCAATTTTATTTTCCTAAAAAAAAGTCCCCAAATCAATAGGACAAAAAAATACCCGACCAGATGGGAGCAGATGGGAATGGCATTACTGTTTTGAAAATGTACTGAGTGCAAAATGGCTGAGTTATCTTTTCCAACTTGCTTTAATCTTTAAAAAAATCTTGCATGGAATAAGTTCCCCCCCCTTCTCGCACTTCCTGGAATGACCATATGAGCACATGCGGTGTTTACAAGACAGATAAAGCTGAAAGAGACTGACTGCTCAGCTACCTCATACGTTCAATAAATAAATACATGGAACTCATAATCCTATCACTGGTCTCTTTTTTAACAGAAAGGCACAGTCTAGTTGGATTTACATTACAGTGAACGTTGGCCAACTGATTTCCTCTGAGAATGAAGCACTGTCATCTCACAATCCACAATTGGAGGAATTTGTGGGAGGGTTCCTCCCATCCTCCCATTCAGACATTTGATTTAAATCAGCTATGCTGGCTGAGGAATTCTTCGAGCTGAAGAAATCCACACATCTTAAAGTTGCCAAGGTTGGACACCCCTGGTTTAAGCCTAAACCAGGATAAGATGCTTCTGGTCCAAGGTTCTTGAGAACACTTGAAAGAACTGGAATTGCAGAGCTAAGCTAGAACTCGTGCCTGTTTCTTACTGGTAGAAAAGGAGACATTTTCTTCTGTATGAAGCAGGCAAGGCAAGAAGCCAAACTCGGCTTCAATCTCAAATCTTGGCTAATCCAAGACTTAAAACTACCAGCCAGTCACTAGGGGAATTATTTTCCTGTCCCAAGTCTTGGTCTATATAAAACTTTTTCTGGTCTCAAGATTATCTGAGGAAAGCTCAAATCCATTTGAAATGTTGCAAAAAAACGGTATATGTAAATGAAAAATGTAAAGAAAAAAAGCAAATTGTCAGGATGATGATGATGACAATGATTTGTACTGTTATTACAAATGGTTGGCTTGGCATGCCTGTCATGGCCTTTGAGAAGAATATTTTGGAACCTTCTAAATGTTAATTAATTGGGCAACAAAAGGAAGATAAGGAGATAAATGGTTGCAATATGACTTTGACAGTTGGGTTTGATTCAGTGAAAAACAAACAATACAGTATTCAGTTTTGATGAAGATGGTAGTCCTGGATTTACAACCACAATGGAGTCTGGAATTTTGGTTGTAAGTTGTTGTGGTCATACGTCAAGGCACATGTGACTAGACTTAATTTTATGTCCATTTCTATGAAGGTTGTAAAGTGAGTCACTGCAGTTGTTAAACCAACCACAGGGTCATTAAGTGAATCCAACATATACAATGGACATTTTTGCTGATTTCTCTTGGAAAACAGAAGAAAATGTTGTGAATTGTGGCCATGTAACCATAGATGCTGCAATTAGTCATAAACAGGAACTGGTTGCCAAGTGCCCAAAATGCGATCATGTGACCATGCTGTGTGTGTGTGTGTGTAGCAATCATAATTTTTATGATAGGTCCTAAGTAGCTTTTTAAAAAGTCCACTGTAACTTCTAACAGTCGTTATGTGACTGGTCATTAAGCAAGGACTGTACACCATCTATTTCATGAGGGACTCTGTTTCATTGGAGATTTTCAAACAAGAGTTTGAGTGGACCAAAGTCAGGGATGGTTTGAAAGATTCCTACATTAAACAGCAGCTTGGTCACTTGTCCAACTCCTATGCTTTAGGACTTTATGAAAAATGGCATGGGGCATATGGTCCAACTCTCTTGAAAAGCCTCATGTTTGGAATGAATAAGAAGTTTTGTTGAGTGCATTTGATATATCCTTGGTTGTATTGCATAGTTATATATAAATTTAGCTATTTAGCTTTTTTCTTTTTTTCTTCTAAGCTACACTCAGCTCTAGGTGTGACATTTAAGTGACCTTAGGCTTATGACATTAACAGTTTTAGAAATCATAGTTAATATTGACATAAAGAGTTTGTCTTTAAAGGTTTAAGATATCTAAATCATCAGAGGATTAATAATCTCTAGCCAGCTCTTTATAAATATCACTATACCCAAATAATTTAATGAACTATTTGTGTTTTCTACAATAAAACAATATATAATTGTTTAAAAAGAATGGCAGATGGGACTGGGACATAGACAGTCCACTCCATTTTACATGCATACAATACACATAGTGCATATTAAAAAGGAATGTGGCTTTGATTGTCCAATTGCATCTGCCATTTTAGTATTGTTAATCATCTTTGGATGCTCCTGAATGAAGTAATAATAAGTGATAAACTGAGGATCTGTATACAATATGCGCATGCATGTGAATAAAGAGGCCCAGAGAAACCTTGAGGAATCCTTAGATGTGCCATGCATCACTGTCAGGCCCCAAGAACCAGGAAAGACATATAGAGTTACTTCTGAGCAGTTTGCTTTATTATTCCTCACCTACAGACAGAATCTTGCCAGACTAAAGCAACTATCTGCATCACTATCGATACATTCTGAGAATTGCTAGGGAGAAGACTTCTTAACTCTCCTAACCAAAATATCTAAGTTTTGCTGCTTTTTCATCCTGAGAATGCAGCCCCTCCCTCCTGGGAATTCAGACTACTTTCCACCACATTCACCAATTACTGTATATTCCTGTCAAGATCACAGGAAGTGACAATTCCACTCTTTGCTGCACAAGTCAGCCCTCATCTGCAACACTATGTCTAGTTCTGGTTGCCACAATGCAAAACACAAAGGATACAGAAGAACTGGAAGGCATGCAGAGAAAAGCAACAAAGATGGTAAGGGGCTTGGGGATTAAATGCTACAAAGAACATTTAAAGGAACTTGGTATGTTTAGCTTAAAAAAGAGAATGCTAATGGGAGACATGATTTATTT
>JANHZU010009194.1:0-16743 GCA_032468055.1 Acrochordus granulatus | reverse complement strand
GGTTGTTGGAAAAGCATATTTGTTATGATCAGCTTGTTCTCTTGACAAAATTCCATTAATCTCTGCCCTGCTTCATTCCAAGGCCAAACCTGTCTATTATTCCATTTATCTTTTGATTTCCTACTTTAGCATTCCATTCCCCTATAATGAAAAGGACATCTTTTTTGGTGTTAGTTCTAGAAGGTGTTGTAGACCTTCATAGAACAGGGTCAATTTCAGCTTTTGCAGCATCAGTGGTTGGGGCACAGACTTGGATTACTGTGATGTTGGTTTGCCTTGGATTCAAACCAAGATCAGTCTGTCATTTTGAGATTGTATCCCAGTACTGCTTTTCTTACTCTTTTATTGACTATAAAGGCTACTCCATTTCTTCTAAGGGATTCTTTTCCACAATATATATAGTGATCATCTGAATTAAATTCACCCATTCCTAACCATTTTAGTTCCACTGATTCCCAAGATGTCAATGTTCAATCTTGCCATCTCATGTTTGACCACATCCAGCTTACCTTGATTTATAGATCTTATATTCCAAGTTCCCATGCAATATTGTTCTTTACAGAATTGGACTCTTTCACCTACAGACACATCCACAGCTGAGTATCCTTTGGGTCTTGGCCCAGCCACTTCACTATTTCTGGAGCTACTTGTAATTACCCTCTGTTCTTCCCCAGTAGCATATTGGACTTTTTGTTACAGTCCGTAGTTTTCTTGGCAAGGAAATGGTTTGCCATTACCTTCTCCAGTGGAGTCCTGTAGCCTATTTTTCACCAGATGTCCAGAAACACCAATACCTAGTGCAGTCCTTGTTGACCTAGGCAATGACTGAGCTGGTATGGGTTTCTGTAAATTATGTTTCACCCTATTTTTCATAGGAGAGACATTCTTTGTCTGGATCCTCTGATACTTACATTATCTGTACTAAGTTAAAAGAAAAATAAGTCAAATTTAGTTTTGGTTCTGGTTCCACCTCTTCTCCTTGGCATACAAATCATGGCCCACTATTTAAAGCCAAAGTGAGGCTCATACTTTTGAAAATGCAACACATCATATCATGCAAAGATTGTCCAACTCATTGTCTCTTTAAGTGAGTAAGAAGACTGAGATGCTTCTCTGAATTGCTATTGTTCCACCAGATGGCACTTCTTTACCATTTTATCGCCTTTCTCTGAAAATCCCTTTTAACTGTTCTGGGTAACGTTTAGACTTAAATGTATAAATGTGGCTGATGTATTTTTGCACTAGGAAGTGGGGAAAAGCTGATTAGTAGCTTTGCAACAAAATAATACTGTAAGATATATTTTTGGCTACTGGATGGACCTAACAAGAAAAGATTCATTTTCCTTAAGGTGAGGAGATGAGACCAAGAAAAGAAACTTCTTCCTTGTTCCCTGATGGGAAGTACTTTTTCAATAATTATTTTAACAATACTGTGGTTATACAGATGAATCAGCGGGAAAATATGTTCCTAAAAGAGTTGAAATTTACACTGTGTTATGATCTCAAAAACAATTTTTATAAAATGATGTATTGCTGGTACATTATACCGTAGAAATTATGTAGAATGTAAAAAGTTCCAACTATGTTGGAAATGTGAACATCATGGAGGGACCATTTTATCATGCTTAGTGGACATGTAAAAAAGCTTTAAAAATTGATTCAAATACACATTTTGATAAAAGATATTCAAGATCAATATCCAATTGAAGTTGTAACTTTGCTTTTTGGGATTCATAGATAAAAAAATTAGGAAAAAGCCACAGAAAATTATTTCAATATATGATTACTGCAGCAAGATGACTACTACCCATAGATGGAAAGATATGACATTACCACTATGTAGGAATGTTTAGTGAATATGATAGACTTTGCTGAAATTGATACACTGCACTTCTTTGAAAAAAGAAAAGGTATTATCTACATTTATTAATGACTGGAATTTACGGACATTTGCATAAAAATGAAATTCTAATCTATGGTTCTGATGATTAGACTGGATAGATTATAGAAAGAAAAGCAATATGATGTAATTTTAGAGAGAGAGATTATATTTGTACTTATAACTGCTGTGAAGAATATTGGAAGCCACTTCTTTGTATCTTTTTCTTGCACTTTTTCTTTCTTTCCTCTTTTCTTATTTTATATTAGTGTTAGTTTTTAATCTTTTTGTTTTAAAGTTTTAGTTATATATAGATTGTTAGATTCACTATCTACTGATCAGAAAGATACTTAATACTCAAATCTATTTCTCAGGTCCAAGAGCTAACAGGAAAGGGATTTTACTCTATCAAAATTCCTTAGAATTTACGAAGTAATTTACAAAGTTTTACATACCATTTGCTGAATATTATCCAAGTAGTCAAAAGTGAACTACAGATGTCAATATGCAACATCTATCAAATGGGAAAGAGCCAGCCCAAGTGCCTACTTTCCAAACGGTGTCAGGATGATCAGTTCCAGGGCTGCTGACATTGCTGCTTCCCTAATTAGATGGATTTTGATCTTAAGGGATCTAATGTGGGAATATGCCTACAGAAGCATTTTCTTTTACCCCAACTAATGGTGGAAGACTCATCTTCCTTGATCTTTTCATATGTTGAAGATCAACAGAGTACAGAATTTTCATGTGCATTTCTTAAATTCTACTTTGTCAGAAAGCTCCCTAGGCTGCAGCAGATTTGGGTCAAACTATAAATTACATCTAAGGTATGAAAGATTATATATTTGTACGACCACTTTGACTTAGTGGAGAGGAACAATCATAACTTTCCACATTTGTATACTGTTATTTATCTGACTGTATTCTTTATTTTGCTTTTTGTTTTCATATATATTTTTTCTTTTCTTTCCTATGCTGCTCAATTAAAAATGTTTTTAAAATGTTCTAAGTATTTCACCATCCCTTCTTGCTCACACTGCTCATTTGCCCTAGCAGAAAACCCATAGTATAGTGCTATCATTTCCGAGCAAGGCCCTCAAAATGTCTCCAAGTCTCTAAGCCAAGGACCTGTTCAATGTTTTATTCAACTGCCTCACATCTTCATCTGCTATAACATTAGCCCTTACAGGAGCATGCTTGCTCTTTGTTTTGCTTCAAGTACTCATGATGAAGAGGCCTAAAAGGACCATCGTCAACAGATCAGATGCTACAGGGGAACAGAATGAAAACTGGAGCGAAGTTGCTTCTCTCCAAGTTCAGTCTCCCAAATACAACCTTTTAATCTCTGAGTTGTGGCAGTTTCCTTGCATCTGAAAAGAATCCTTCAGGGAAAAGAAACAAGAGACGAACCATGCAACATACTTAGGCCCACTTGATTTTAGCCTCAGGCTCAGGATTACTGAAGCTACTCTGCCATTCGCCTATTTGGAAAGTAAGGAATAGGGAACCTTTGGGCAAGGAAAGTTGGACTTTTATTTATTTAGAAAAGATGATAGAGATGTGCTGACATCAAGCAGAGTCCCCCTCCCAATACGAAATATTGTCCTGATAAAAATGTGCATAGTGGATTTCATTCATTTAAAAAATGACTATTTTATATAGCATTGCTTTGTGAGCCACTTCAAGTATATGGCAGGATTATCCATTTAATTAATAAAATAAATGCAATGTATTTTCTAAATTATTGCGCAGTCTCCACCAATACATGCAACACCAGTAATAAAAACTTGACAACAGCCTTAGTTTTTTTTCTAAGTCAATACAATTTCTCAAATTTATTTTTAAGAATTACTTCTAATATATCTTTTTCACAGAAGGAGAGTATAGGGAATGTTCTCATTCCATCTGTAAACACTGAAATACAGATCTGGGAAACAAGGGAAGAGACACAAAAAGTGCATTTTACAAAATTATCAACTAAAATATATTTTACATGTATTACATTTCAATTTAAATTCTACTGACTGCATTTTCAGTTTCAAAAATATTTCCATATCTAATAGATTAAAAAAGCATGAAATATTTTCATTGAAGATAAGACATTTCAAATCATTTACATGCTGTATGCAAACAGCATAAAACAACTACACAAATCTTTAAAACAATATTCTTGGCCTGAAGTAGATTCTGACATTTATCAGAAGCAGGGAAGGTTTTGGGTTTCTGTTCTCCAGAAAAGGGGCTCCAACCCTATTTCAGAATTGAGTAGGTAACTATTTTTTGTTTTGTTTTTAGACAACTGTTGCTTTCCTGCCTGGAGAAGCCAGAGAAAGGAGGAGGAGGAAGCAGCAACAGAAATCAGAACTTTAGGAAGTTGCTCTGGTTTCCAAAGCTAAATTTCAACTTCTCTCATTAGGGCAGGAAGACCACCCTAATCTAGGTGTCAGTTCACCAAGCTGAGGATTCCAGCCACCAAACCATGAATTATAAAAATTCTTTTTGAGAAGAGGCTCTCTAGCATGAGAGTTTCTCTCCCACTTATAGTTAAGCAAAAGAAAAAAATCCCAAATCTGACTCTGCATAGATCAGTCCAACCAACTCTTCATACAGACTGCTACCCAGATCATTTGAAGACTGTTTCTTCATCTCTACAATTCCCTCCTTGAATTGGCAAATGGAAGAACAGGCCATAGCTACAGAGCATACAATACTGCTCTCAAAGCATTTTCTCTGCTTTCCCTTTCCATTAATCAATTCCCTCTTCAGGGCTGCTTACCCTTGCATGAAGAAAAATTGTATGAAATCTTCAGTTCCATTCCTGTGCTATAACAAGATATGCATTGTAGCCCTAGTTAACAAGAGCCCTTCAAAGTGCTCAAGCAGCAGTTTTGATTCAGGAATCCATTACTTGGACACTAGTAAGCTCAGTGTTAGGGTGAAAGATTCCTCTTCTGCTGGAATGGAATCATCACCTGATCTCTGCTATCTACCATGGTTAGACTTTTTCATGGCTCTCCCCCATCACTTTCTCTCTTTGGTTATGTGGAGCAAGTGGAGCACAGGTAATATTTGTGTCAATGCACAAGAAGCTGAACATGGTAGGACTATTTTCTCCGGAATAGACATAGAGCACTGGTGGCCAAATTCTTGCTTCTAGCCTGAGGGGTCAGAACAGACAGTGCTAATTCTACTTGAAAAGACAACAATTAAAGCCATAGGAACACTTCTATAATAATTGAACACTAATTAAATCTCCCCCACCCCTTATGAAAGAAAAAAACACAACACATAGGTCCCTAGTTCAGGTGAGCAACTCTGGCTGTCAGCAGGTACTTGGACTGATACAGTGTTGATTCTCCTTTAGAATTAGTGCAATCTACAAATGGAATCCCAGCTGGGTGTTGACTGATTTGATGGACACTTCTTATGCTGTCCTTTGGTTTGCTTTAGAATTAACTGAAACAGCTTTGTGTTAAAGCTAAACTAAAGTATTCTAAGAACTATACATGTAAGGCAAGAGGCAGAAATATCCGTGAGAATCAAGTAGCAGTTTCTCAAAATGCAATCCTCTCATTGGTCAGTTCCTTTTGGAAGCCAGAGTCTCACCATTATGGGCATATTCATATGTCAGTGTTAAGATATTCTGGGGTGGTGGGAGAGAAGAGAGGTAGACAGGCAAAAAGCAGACTCAGTTGGGTTACAATGCCTGTTTCAAAGACTGACACTCAAACACTATGCACTATGCTATCATTTCTTAACTCTGGCTTCTAGCCCTCCCAGGTAGATGAGCGTGCAAATCCAGATTCTACAAGAACATAAGAGTAAAGAAAGTGGGATGGGGAAAGGAAAGAATATAAATTATCTCTGCCCAAAAAAGGAAGGCTTCTCTAGATTTGTGGAGAGAAGAGATCAGTACTGTAGCAGCTGTTATTTGTGTCTCAAACTCTGAGAACTTTTCAAGTGCCACCCTGCCACCCTCACCATTGCTGTGCCCAATAAGACTGATCTTTAAGGCTGGGCCTGTTTCTTGATATCCAGACTTGATGGCATTCTTTTAGAAATAGATCCTACAAATGTCAATGTAAGCAATTGATAGATTTAGAGCTATCACCCTTAGAAGGATATACAGCTTTTCACAATGGTGTAAGGTGATCCTTAAATCCTTCCCACTTCCTGCTTTGAAGTTAATGCCCAAAGCAACCAATTTATCTGGGCAATCACAGAATACAAAATACCTGGTCTTTACTTTCTCAAGTAATATATATGCAGAATATGAGATGGATTTTCTGTATATTAATGGCTCCAAAAACAAGGTCTCATTACCATTTCCAATATTACAATATATATCCTTCCTCTTCTTAGAAGGATAAAACACCAGGAACCTTTTTATAGTGTGACTCACTTCTACACTGAAGTTTTCCTTCAGTATGTTCTAAACATTCCCAACAAGATTCAGTTTACTGGCTTTTATTCACTTTTATCCTCCCTTCTCCCCTCCCTCCAGTTTATGAAGCTCATTGTACAGATATATAGATATAGATTTACAGAAGCAAGCACCTATATCTATATACAGACACACATTTCTTTATAGATATATATTTCCATTTATGCTTTTTATACGAAGTGCTGTGCTTTGAAGATCTGTCTTAACAGGACAACTGCTTCCAACTGTGGAGGACTGAGTGCTTCGGGGATGTTATTCAGTGACTGTGGACAGCACTCCACTAAAGGAGTCCCCTACAGTACAAAGCCTGCCTAATGGCCTGCTGTCACTGCTCACTAACCCCATAGTGGTGTTATTGTGGATTCTTCAAGATGCGTCCATGCCTGAAATCATAGACGTGACGACAGAGGAAAACCAACTCTGGATCAGTGTCTTCTGGCACCTTGCGATGGGCAGGGGTGGAATACTCTTCAGATGGAGGAACCATCACTGTCTTCTTGCCTGGAATCCCTTCTACACGACGCTTTGCCAAGGCACAAAATCTGCAAGATAGCCAAATAAAGATGCTGGAGTATTCTTGGCTACTTTGACATCTGCAGCTGCCACAATTAATTGGCACAGGGATATCCCAGGTTTTACTTTTTCAACTTCAAGACACAGTTTTCTATTCCAGCTGCTATGGTTGCCTAGAGGCAGGCTGGATGCTGTGCTCACACACACACACACACACAGACAGAGTGAGAAATTCCTTCCCTGCCCAAGCCAAGAAACTGATGAGTCCCAAGCAAGCTATATGATGAAAGGAGGAGCTATAAGCCTTCCTTCCTCCTTCCTTTCACTTAGTAATACTGCTTCAAACCACTTGGCAGTGAGATTTCAGAAATCTTTTGCTATAAGCCCATCAATCAGGCAATTTACAGGCTATTGGGAGCCATGGTAAGCCACTCAGAAGGGTTCCAAAGGTTTTATGTAGTCTACAGATTACCGTACAATCTTGCTATGTGATAAAAGGCAAAGAAAATAAATCCCACAGTAGTTTACATTACTTTTTTCCTGTACATTTGGAGCTGCGGGTACTAGATATACAAAAGTTGGCTCATGATGTATTGACAAAAACTTTTGAGAAAATAAGTCGGGAAAAATAATAGCATGGTCCCAATCTAAGTATCCCAAGCATACTGACTCCAAGATCAAAAGCACAAACGTGTTCATTAAGACATCTGGATCTGATGCATTTTATTCATTCACTTATTTGTCTCAGTTCTTGTACATACCGAATCAAATGACTCTGGATGCTGCATAGCAAAAAATATTGATATAAAATATAAAAACTCATAAAAATGTAGCAAAATCAATACTCACGCAGCTGAAAGGCCAAATAATTGGACTGGAAGGGTCAACTGTGCTTCTTTCTATTTTTTATTGCTGTGTCTATAGCACGGGGAAGCAACCTTGGGCCTTTCATATATGCTGGGTCTACAATTTTTGCTTCTGATGTAAAATAAAGGACAATTCTTTTCTTAATCTACACTAGTTGGCGCATACAAAAACTATCTGAAGATAAATGCCAAGATGATCTCATATGGACATGTGGGAAATGCCATAACAGCATTGATTGCTATCTGTCTGTCTGTCTGCCTGCCTACTTATCTGCCTGCCTACCTGCCATTCAGGTCCAATAAATCAGAAGAAAATTCACTTCAGCTGAAAAACATGATTAAAGAAAGGAATTTTAAGAAAATAAAATCTATCGTGTACAAAATCCTCTTCTTAGAAAATTCCTCCTGATCTTTATCTTGGACAAACAATATAATTTTTGACATGAACACTAGCTTAGATACTGTTAATAAGCAAATGCAAACAATTTATTGAATAATCTTTCCAGAAAGGTTAAGAGCTTCAGTTATTTCTATAAGAGGAAAAACACTCTTTAAGTCTTAAACTGCCTCAAGCTGTAGGGTTGTGTATAATTGTCTATTATAAATAAAGTTAAGGCAAAGATACTTCAAAGTATTTTTTTAGATGTTTGCTGAAGGAGGGGCAGATACACACATGAATAAGACAGTCCATTCCCAAAACAAATGTGGAGCACTATTTTTAGCAATTTGTATACTGAAAATACCTGTGATGAGAAACCATAACTGCCAAGGGAGACAGTTAAAACACCCTTCCAATAACAAACAAACCACCTTGTGGAACTCTTCTGATGGAGCACTGAGACCATAAAACAAGTATGGTAAGAGCACCACCTACCTGCAGTACTCTGCAAAGGTCAGAACATAGCACTTCTCCTCAATGCAGGCAACACTATTCTCGTCCTGGTGTCGGGATGCAAAGATCTCATTCTGCAAGAAGTACAAGAGGATCAGAGGATGCAAGAATATTTTTCCAGTGCATATTTTTATCTATGGTATGATGAAGTCCACATCTTTATTCTTATATGCTCTTCAGGTTACATCTTTAAGCACACTTCTGCCAAGAAGTTGGGTAGTTGCTACATACCTGAGTCAACATTTTAGGAAACCAACATGTGGTAATTTAGCAATTAATTATTACATTTTCAACTTATATATAAAGCATTCAGAGTGTGGGTTTTTCACTCAACTTCTGGAGTGTAATCTGATCCCATATACCATATGAGGCAACAGGCATGTAAAGGCTACTTAAGGCTTAACATGTTATTATTAGCCTCTTTAAAAAAAGAATTAAGATACTGAATTAAGTGTTGAATTAGATGACTTCTTTATGGTCCCTTCCAACTCTATGATTCTATGTTTTAATGTAACAGTAATGAGTGTAATTGTTTGTTTGGTAAACATATATCCTGCTTTTACTTCAGGTGTTAAAGAGGTATCTATAGCATTCCTTCCTCCAATTTTCTTCTCACAGCAACTACCCTGAGGTAATTAGTCTGAGAGATAATAATGAGCCCAAAGTCACTCAACAAACTTCCATATCCAGGATGGATATGAACCTGGATTACTCTGGTCCTATCCCAGCGCTTTATACCATACCAGGCCTTTTTAAGTTTAGTAACTACTAATTTCCATCTCACTTTAGTTCCTTGAGGTAGGGAAAAGGACGAGGAAAAGGACTTATTCTCATTAATTTATGAGATAGCTTACAACAACATATTAATACATTAAATTATGTGACAGATCAGTTGTTTCATTTTTGCATGTTTTTGAACAGTACTTCTTGGGGGAGCCAGGAAGGAAATTTAATTGAAATAGATTATATATTAGTGTTTATATTTTATATAAAAATGTAAGAGATCTAGCTAAAATGGACATCTGCCAGTTCAGAAATATGCAAAGACATTTCACAGCCCTCAACTGCCAACTCGTTCACTTACATAATTTGACCAAAGAAGACTTCATTTTCAAGTAGCTCTTATATTTTAATTTCTGGGACCAACCTGACAACACTCCAAATCAATTATTGCTTTCTCCTCAAAACTCTCACCCCCTCAAAGTTCAATTTTAAACTAAAACACAACGGCATTCATATTTTTCCAGCATTAGCCTAGAAATTTTAGATCTGAAGCATCAAAGGTGGTTGGATCATCCTGTCAAGAGGTCATTGTACTTGGAATTATATTTAATAATAGGAATAGTTAATTGGGGAGAGAGAAAGAGGTGAGAGAATAGTTTTTGTTGCTACTAAAAAAAGCATTTTTCCTACATCTTAGGTCTTAAATGAATGAAAATACATGTAGATGTACCATAATGATAGAGAACCTCTGCATTTATTGTGCTGTAAAAAAACAATAATCTGGGAGGGTAACATTAAACAATATACTATAAATTTTAATGGGAGCGAAACATTCAGCCTTTAAAGATAACCCTCCAATCTTACAGAAGAATGCTTCTATAGCTTTTGGTGTCTTCAAGTAAAGGAAAGCCAACTTTAAGATATGATCAAGAAACATTTCCTAACAAATTCACAGAGATAAAAGGAAATTCAGTATAATTTAAATTGTTTATGAATTTTGGGAGTGAGGTAATGGAGAGTCTTTTAATGCTCTGCCATTCTAATTACATCCCAACTTATTCCAGAGGATAGCTATGTTAGTTTGATACACAGAAACACCCAAATCAATAAATGTGCTACTTTTAATGTACTCTTTGCTACTTTTCCCAGCTTATGAAACAGCACAAATTTCCCCATGTTTTGAAAGAAATGGTCCAATTGCTGAAAAATATATACTAAGCATTTGTGCAAAGTAGAAACATCAAATGACCTTCGTTTTCTTTGCAAATAAATGGGTGCAGAAGGATTAGAAACATTAGAACCTTTGTATCAAGCACCTTGCTGACTTTTTTAACGTTCTGGACTTCCATGCCTGGTCATCATGATCAAACACTTACTTGATGCATGCTAGAATTACGACCTCCTTGAGTATGCTCTGGTCTGTAATACCACAGGAGGCTCATCATCAATTCCCCTAGAAAGTAAAAGAGTAATTTTTTTAAATACTCTTAATACACCAGCATAAAGTCAGACAGAACACAAAGACAGTCTGCTTAGCTCTAATGATGGTCATTAGTGCATTCACACATATGGGTAATTAACCTGTGCATACCAACACTAGAAGCTGTGGGAGCTGCAGGGAATGTTTTTAGTGGGAAGTTCTCACCTGCCTCAGTTTCCCCAGACTTAAGAGCAGAATAGGAAAAAATGCAGGCTAACTGAGCAAGGCTGGTATGTGTATTAGCTCTTTGTGCAACACACATCTGGATAAATGAATTAAAGGAGGGTCATTGTCCTCAATGAAATACCCTGCTGGTGGAATAGCTCTTGGAGCTGCAAGTAGGATGGTAAGTGCTATATGCAGTTTTTGGACTGTTATCCCATGATGCGGAAAGTTGCAACTACGTTATGATTTTTCAAAACACAGGTGATTATAGAATAAGAAAGGTTCCAGAAGACGACTTTGGTAGACCATTGGTTGGCCAGGGGGCTGTTTTCTAATCAAATTAGCAGAGTTATAGTTGTCACATATTTGGTAAATCATTTGGATTGATTCTGGGAAACCCTCCATGTGCTCCTCACATCACAGAGGCAGTTGAGAGGAAAGGTGAAAGGAAGCAGCATAACTAGCATATTTGGTCAACTTCCTGATGTCCAAGAAGCAAAGGGATTGGATCAACAGGGATGGATGGCAAAGGAAAATAACTTGAAGAGAAAGGTTGAAGCAGGCTTTGTGATCTTTTAAAATGAAATTCTTTGTTATATAAGAAATAGAACTGGTCAGCACTCAAGGAACAAGGATGCAAACTGACATTATTGATACAACTTTAAAATTAAGAAGCTTTAGAACTGTTTTTGAGTTTTGCAATCAAATAGGAAAAGACAAGATACAAATGATGACATAAATGGTGATTTAACAGGGAATGAGGGTAAGAGACAATGAGATCATTGATGAAAGGAGAGAAAAACCAAGAAACTGTCACTTCTATATGGTCGGCAAAATGGCTGCTAAACACACATGTACAGAAGATAAGAAAAGTCTTGCTGGCTTCAGAAAAAGTAGAATTTGATATATGCTGCAATGAACACTGAAAAATTCGAAAATGGCAGAAATACAATTGGAAAAAGAAGCCTCTTTGTTAGTATAAACATGGAGTTTGGTCAAGTTCTGATGCACTGCCCTTACTTTGAAAGAGAACTGCAAAGAACCATGCTGCTATCTGAAAGGTTGTTGGGTCAGGCTGTTAACTACCTCCCTTGTCCTACGTTAGGAGAACCATTTATTGTAGGATGGTTAGGCAAGTCCTATGGATTAAACAACAATGTCTTAGATTCGCTTCAACACAAATGAGGATTTTCTCCATTTTTTGTGATATACAAAAACAACTGGGCCGTCTGATTCCAAAACCCAGGAAATTTTATACTTTCTTGAAGATTGCTAAGAATTCTAGACGATTAACATGATAGGAACACACAGTTGACACTCATACTCATTGATTTGGAAGTTTTTACAGTAGATAATCCAATTTTGATGGAGATGTCAGGTATGAATCTTCTGAGAAGATTCAACCCTACATGAGAGTGAAGTGCAAGCTACACAGTGACAAAGCTAGCTTTTCAAATGATGACTCTGAGAGTTAACTGAGAATAGTTAAATACTGAAAAATCTCAATGAAGCCTTGTGAACTAGATCCTGAAATAGAAAACTGCCATAACCAATTAATTATTGTCTATACTGAGTCAGCTGGGGAAGGCTCATAGGATTTTTCCAGAGGAGTAATGCCTTTGGTCAGTGTGAATCTAGAATTGTTCCTATGAACAGAATAGATAAGACAGAATGAAAATCTCAGGGTCTGAGATATTTTGAAAGATGGATTAAAAATTGTCTATGATAGGTATATTTGGATAATGAGAAGATAGAAATAAGTTAGAATAGTGCATCTTAAAAGCTAAAGAAAATAATTTCTATTGAAAAGTAGGTACTTCCTGTGTTGTAACTTTTGTGAGAACAGACATCTTGCAAGTTAATAATACAAACTAATTTTCAGATGTGATTTTGAAAAATCATCATCTGAACTGTTTTATCATAAATTGAAGTGTTTAAGTTCCTTAAATGCACCTCTTTTCCCTGATGAAAAAACTGAGGTAAAACCTTTGAAGACTGGAATATATGTAGCTGACTTTATTGCAACCTCTGGAAGATTGCAAAAATCTCAACATGAAGAATAAGGGAGAACAGCAAACAAATCCTAAAGACCCAGGAATTTGATGTAATAGCCTCTCCTTCAATACATAGGACTTAATGAGCCTGAGATTTGAGAAGCACCCACAAGAATAAAGCTTGGTATCAAATTCTAAAAGAGAAGATATTATTAATCCCCTAAAATTTCAGGTAAGTTTTCAAGATACTTTGATATTAACAACATAGATGCTGTTGAGTCAGGAGAAGAATGAAACAGGTGGTCTGAATAGGTGGAAGAAGTGTTGAAGTGATAATCCTCAGAAAATGAGTGAATAGATGCAGGCAGTTTTGAAGGTATCAGTGATGGTGTCCAATGGGGTAGATGGATAGAATCTACACTAAAACTGGATCTTAAATGAGGACACTGTTGCCACTGATCATATTGTGTGGGAGGACAACAGTGCCAGGAAGAATAATAGAGGAAGAGGATTTATATTGGTTTATACCAAAATTGTTCCTCAGAGGAGAAGGAGTAGGAAGAGTAAGGGGAATTCTTAGTGAGATCAAGATGATCTGGACTGAGAAGAACATGATTCCTAGGCATCCTGATATCTTCTTATGAGGACTGTTGAATCTTTGTTTTAGAAAATCATGCAGGTTCTCGCAAAGCTGGAGGCAAGGAGAGTTGTATGACAAATGGGTCCTTTCAAGTGGGGCAGCTGAATGAAGTCCAAAAGAGGACAGATATGATAGTCTGAAAGAAGAACTTTGTATTGAAGATTATTTTTTTACTGGGAAGATCCCTGGATAAATGTCTGGAATGGGAGATTCTTTATCTTGCCTAAAATAGTAAAAAATGGTGTTATCAGCATACAAATCTGAATGCATTTGAGCATTAGCGCTGCAGATCAAATTGGAGTTATTGATCCTGAAATGACTGGCATAGTTTCCAACGTCATTAATTCTAAAGCCCAAACAGATACGAGAATGACCTTCTCCTGTAAACAGAACCTGACACTTCAGCGAATGGGATTTTTCAAGCTTATTTAACAATGAAGACAGCATTTATGATCCTTTCTTAGTCTTAGCAGACAAAAAGAAAGGTAGTTGGTAGGAAGCAATTGGCTAGCACGTTTTTTGAAGTATGTCCTTCCTGCCATTGGCCTGTGAAGTCTAACATCTGCAGGGGACTCTTTCGAAAATCTGCCTCAGTGAAAGATGCAGGAGAGCTAACACAAATAATAAAACAATCTCTGAATCACTAAGCACATTTATGAGAAGGGAGGAATTCAGATGATGCTACAGTATCACGAGAAAACTAATGGAAGCAATGGAGAACATTCTTGGATGTGGACTGGAAGATAAGCTTCCTAAGAAGCTTTCTGCAGTTCTAGAGATTTCCATCACTGACGCTCTGAAGACCACAACCCATGTGTGCGATGCACAAAGAAGAGAGATCATGCCACCTTAATGCGTAGAAATGTCAACCTGCTCTGCAACTGAAAGAGATGTTAATGCAAACTGAGTCTCCAATGCAAACCTTCTAATTTCCCTTTGGCTCCCAGCTTTACTAGGCCTGTCTGCATTTTTAAAAATATATGGAAATAACTCTGAGGATCTATAAATATCATGAAGTGATTCAAAGTCAGCACCACAAACTGCCTGCTTGTCTTGCATGTTAAAAGGATACTCCCCTGCCCCACATCCTCAGTCACGGAGAGAGACAGGTACAATCTAACTGGCTTCAATAAAAACATTTTGAAAACGGCCTGTCTATTTTATCAGTAATAAAACTGATGATGATCCCTCCTCACTAGCCCAATGGGAAAGGAACAGCCCATATCCTCAAATTATTTTTGTATCTTATTTCCATTACTATGGCCTTTGTTTAGTACTACTATATGGCAATCAAGCAACAGAAATCAAGTTATCTTCCATTTCCCACATTACAAAATAGAGAGAATGTCAGCCTAATTAGAGGTTCAAGACATTCCGGCTGTGGTAAAATCTTGTGGGAGCTGCTGTTCCTTAGATGTCCACATGGCAAAATTGGAGCACATTCCCAATTATTAGAATCAATGTCTAGAAGTTGAAGTTCTTAAGAAATAAAGTAAGCTGAGGAATCAGCCTGAAAAGCTTAAGGAAGGATTTCATTTTTGGGGAGTGATACATGGGTGACTACTGATGCAATTATCCGCTGAAAGAGAAAGGCATTTTTGCCTCATGCAAAATTTAATTCAGGGACAGTCTATTTCAGGTTGGTTATTCTTGCCTTCATTTCAGAGCAGAGGCTTTTGAGTGCTTTTAATACTAAAGCACCTGCTTGCCAACTTAAAAAAAAAGAGCTTTAAAGTGGTAAGGCAAATGAAAGAAAGCTCCATAGGTTGCCAACTAGCCTTCCAGGTTAATTTAACTTCCTATCCTGATTTCCTTTCCCAAACTTGTTGGTATTACCATTATGGATACAGATAGCTTGTCTGAATCATTCATATACCTTTTACATTCTAGGGATTTCTGTCACTAGGCCCTTGGTAGACAGGCACACAGGGTAGGATAATTTTCAGATACATACCTCTCCCAACTCCACAGACCTTTTATAAACAAATACTGTATATTATTACATAATATTATTACATAGCTAATGTCCATCATACAACCGTCCATCTCATCTTGACAGCCTGTACAAAAAATCTACATTTTGTGTTCGATACCTGTTTTGGGGTCTTCCCACAGGGCAGATATCTTAGCCACATAAGGCATTGATTTCTTCCGTGGCCCTGATTTCAGAAGGACTGTATCCCGAACCCGAATGATTTCTCCATCTCTCTCCACAGCCTGGTAGCTCTTGCGAACAGCTGGTTCTGGCTCATTCTACAAATATTGACAAGAGAGCACGCCAAGAAAAGGAGTGAGTCTGCAAAAACAATACTGAGAAACAGACACCAGCAGCCTCCACTAATCCACCTACGCCAAGTAGACAGCTTCCTGCCAAAAAAGGGTGTGTATCTTTATTGCTAAAGAGCCTGTGGAGAAGATGGAAAACACAAAACAGCAGGATGCATCTCTTTTCCCAGTGGGTTAATTTCAGAAGCAAAACATGCTGCTCAAATGAAAGGTAATGATTACTAAAACCAAGAAGAAGAAATATTCAAATCACTTTACTGATTCAGATTCATTTTAAGGACAAAGGCTAGGAAAAAGGTGAGCTTCTTCATGCCTGGCTCTGTGGGAGACTGCAGGGCTAATACCCCCATTAAAACAATCCATTTTAACCTCTCTGATATAGAAATCAATATTGCTTGTCCACTGATATTGAATTGTTCTTAGTTGCAAAGAGGCTAAAAGATAAAAGGACAATGCCCACTACACTTTTGAAATCTCCAGTTGCAAGTTCCCAAGTTGTGCATTGAAATGTGTTTTGCTAGATGTTAATTGTTGCCAGATATTTGTTCCGCTAAAGCCAGCTTGGTGTAATAGTTTAAACACCAGGCTAGAAATCAGGAGCCTGTGAGTTCTACTTTCACCTTGGGCACCAAGCCAACTGGTTGACCTTGGGCCAGTCACTTTATTTCAGCCCTTGGAAGGAAGCAATGGTAAACCAGTTCTGAAAAACCTGCCCAACAAAACTGCAGATACTGATCTGGTTCAACAGTCTCCAAAAACCAGACAAAATTAAACAGAAAGAAAAAAAAATACTGTCCCGCTATAGGCACTGTAAATCACCCCTCTATATGTGGATATTCCTAAAAAATGAAATATTTTTGT
>JANHZU010009193.1:3062-13547 GCA_032468055.1 Acrochordus granulatus | reverse complement strand
AGTTGTCCAAGCTTTTCTTGAAAACTCCAGCAATGGAGCACCCACAATTCTGGAAGGCAAGTAGTTCCATTGCTTAATTCTTCTCACTGTCAGGAAATTCCTCCTTATAAGCATGTTGGATCTTCCTCTGATATGCTTCCACCCATTGCTTTGTGCCTAGGAGAATAAATCAATCTCCTTCTCCCTGTGGCAGCCCTTCAAGGATTGGAAGACTGCTATCATGTCTTCTCTAAGCTTTCTCTTTGTTAGACTAAACATACCCAGTTCTTTCAGCTGTTCATCATACGATTTAGCCTCCAGATGCTTTATCATCTTTATTACTCTGCACTGTTTCTAGGACTTCAGCATCTTTTTTATATTGTGGTGACTGGAACTGGACACAGTAGTCCAAATGTGGCCTCTTTAATGCAGTATAGGACAATATTATCACTTCCCATGATCTTGGTGCTGTCCCTCTTTTGATGCAACCTAGGACTGTGTTGACTTTTTTGGCAGCTGCAGCACATCTATTGACTCATACTTAAGTGGTGATCTACCAGGACACCTAGATCCCTCTCACAGGTACAACTGTTGAGCCAGGTACTGCTTCTCCTAAACCTCTGCATTTTTTTTCCTGTCTAGGTGGAGAACCTTACTTTTCTTAGCAGTTAATTTCATCTTGTTGGATAGGACCCAATGCTCAAGTGTGTCAAGATCCTTCTGAATCTTGAATCTATCTTGCAAGTGTGAGCAATTCCCCCAGCTTTGTGTCATCCACAGATTTAGTGAGCACCTCTTCAATCCCAATGCATCTAGATCATTTATGTAGATATTGTAGAGCACTGGGCCCAAGAGAGATCCTTGAGATTCCCCTATGTAGATATATTTCCATTGATGACCACATGTTGAGTGCAATTGGTCATCCAACTGTAAATTCATCTGGTGGGATACTTGCTATCCCACATTGTTTTATCTTCCCAAAAAGTAGGCTGTGGTTTACTTTATCAAATGCCTTTCTGAAGTCTGAAGTATACTATATCTCCAGCATTTCCTTGGTCCATTAATTTAGTCACTTTATCAAAGAAGGCAATAAGGTTTAATTGACATGACCTGCTTTTAACAAATCCATGCTGGCTTCTAGTAATCACCTTGTTAATTTCTTGCTGCTCACATATTTGCTGCTTGATTATGTTTTCCAGGATTTTCCCAGGTATTGATGTCACGCTGATTGGTCTGTAGTTTTCTGGATCCATTTTTTTCTCTTTTCTGAAGACTGGAACTACATCAGCTCTTTTTCAGTCCTCTGGCAGTTCTCCTGTGCTCCAAGAGCTCTCAAAGTTTTCAACCATGGAATTCTTTCTATTCTCTCTTAATTTGTTGAAGTCAGATTTCTTAAAGTCTAATACACTACTCTGATTTTGTTCAGTTACCTGTGCCTGCATTATGGTGAATTCTAGTATGACATAGTCACTCTCCCCTAAAGTTCCTGCAACTTCCACTCTCTCAATCACTTCATCCCTATTTGTAAGAATTAAGTCCAGTATAGTTGACTCTCTAGTTCCTTCCTCCACCTTTTAGATGACAAAGTCATTCAGAAACTTGTTTGATCTCCGACACACTAGAAAGTTTGTTTCCCAGTTGATGTCAGGGTGGTTAATATCCCCCATTACTATAGCGGTGTGTTTCCTGCACACCTCAGCTAACTGATTTGCAAAAAGTTCATCTATTTCCTCTGTTTGGTTGGGTGTCTTGCAGTACACATCTACAACACTGTCCTTTCTTTTTCCCCTGATATCCACCCAAATACTTTTAAGAAGATTTTCATCCTTGGTATCATGTGATTTCTCTACAGTTGTTGTAATTCTTTACATACATTGCAATTCCTCTTCCTCTTTTGTTATGTCTGTTTCTTTTGAACAAATTATATTCTTTGAGTGATATATTCCAATCATGGGTTCCACCCCACCAGGTTTCAGTAATAGCAAGAATATCATACCTGCCTTCCTGTAACTAGGACTTCAGGTTCTCCTTGTTTGTTCCCCATACTTTGATCATTAGTCTACAGGCATCTGAGCCCTTGATGGCTGACCTTGTATTTGCTTCCTACGTCGCCTATTTTCTGCCTGAATGCCCCTTCCTTCACATCACTCCCTTCCTCTGAGAGAGCAAGCCACTCTGCCCTTCAGCATCCCTGCAGGCCACATTGGTGCTGTCCTGGAACTAGTACCATTTTTGGAGCAGTTGCAACTGATTGCATCCACTCCAAAAATGACTCCTGCTTCCTGGACAGAGCTACATGGCCTATGGATATGAGTGGTGGAATGGTCTGCTCTTCTTCCTCAACACGTACTCTGGAGATTGTGCTGGGGAAGGAGAGCAGACTACTGTGCCCCTCAGCATCCCTGGATAGCACCGTCCCAGAAGTGGGTGCCATTGTTGGAGTGGTCATAATTCATAAGAGCTATTACAAAAATGGCATCTGCTTCTAGGACAGAGCTCTACAACCTAGGAACACAGAGAGAGGTTACTCTCTTTTCCCAACATGACCAGAGTTCTTGAATTCTGGAACTTGTGTTGGGGAAGGAGAGTAGGCCATTCCTCCTTTCACCTTCCTTGCAGGTCACATGGTGCTGTCCCAGAACCGGGTGGTGCCCATTTTTGAGATGGAGCCACATGGCCTCTGGATGTTCAGGGGAAGAGTGTCTTGCTCTCCTTCTCCAACATGAGCTCTGGAGCTCTGCAGATCTACAAAAAGTGAGAGATCAGTGATGGGAGTGGGGAGGAGGAAACTGTGGGACCTAGTGGGGTGGGAAGCAAATGCAAGTTTTCCAGGGACCCAGTTGGGTGCGAAACCAGGCCCAAGACCTCTGGGGATCTGGTGGAGTGAAAAACAGGTTCAACACCTGCAGGCACTCCAAGAGTTGGGAAGCAGGGATCAACACCAGACAAAAACAGGCAGAAAACAATAGCCCACCCAAAGTCTGCAGGAACCCACAGGCTGATCAGAGGAGTATGGGAGGGGCACTGCAGTAATGAAACATCTGCAAGAATCACCAAGTGCAAACAGCAACAAGAACTCCACTCTTCAACCCTGACCCATAGATATTATCTTTTCTTAGAAAGATGCCAGAAAAGAAGAAGGGCAACTGCTGGATCCTTATTCTCAGTTCTCATTGTCTTCTTAGAAGTCCTTTTTATGACTGGCTTTTCTATGTCTTATTTTTCTTATTCAGCTTTCGGAAATCAACAAACAACGTACTTTGGAAGTGATCCACTTTCACTGTGCTTACAATTTTGCCAATGGTTGGCTTCAAAATATGAATAAAGTTGATTAAAACTTTAACCCCATCTTGACCATCAAATGTTTGACCAATAACAGTCTGGACTTATTTGAGAGCTAGGTTTGTACAATACACTAGATTCTAACCTTGGGTTTACTAAAGGCAGTTACTGTGTTCCCTTGACAGGCTGTGTCCAGATCATTAGCCCTTAGTCATGACCTGCCAATATTTCATTAACCCTTATTTGGGAGTCTTCTTGGGAGTTCAGATTGCAGGACAATTCTAGGCAACTGTTTCCTGGAACTGAAGCCTAGCTAAATTTCAAAGCCTCAGTTAATTTTTTTGTGCAAGGCTATCAGAGCTGGCTGCAAAATCCAGATGTCTACTGGGTGGCAGCAGAGTGATACAGAAAATTAACTCTTTACTGCATAGGTAGAGGGTGGTCAAAAACATCAAGACCATTCAATTGAACCCTTGCCTTTTTTAAAATCCTTATGGTACAGTTAGAGACCACCATATCTTGATATTTCTGACTTGCCCTGAAGACTTCTTGCCTTGCTGTCATTTATTAGTGCTTCTAAAGAGCTACAGAGAAATTTGGGAAAAGAAGGCTGAAAACCTAGGGCTGTTCTCCATACGGAAGGGTAAAAAGACTTGCCCTTGCCTGCATTTTGATGTTTCCTGGTTTTAATTTTAGTTTCAAAGGGGTTGTTGCTCTTTATTGCTTTTTGTATTTTGTTTATGGGTTGTGTGGTTTAGTGGGTTTTTAGGTGAGCCAAACAAACAAACTGATTCAAGAGTTCAAGAGCTGCTGATACAGTTCTACAGAGGAATCACTGAGTCTGTCCTTTGCACATCTGTTACTGTCTGGTTCGGTGCAGCAACCATGCGGGACAGGCAGAGACCCTAATAAACAGTTTGGACTGCAGAAAGAATAACTGCAGAGAGCCTGCCCTCCATGGAGGACCTGTATATTGAGAGGGTCAAGAGAAAGGCAGAGAAGATATCTGCAGACCGCTCTCACCCTGGACATAATTTGTTTGAACCTCTTCCCTCTGGAAGTATTACATTCCAAAACAAGAAGACATAGGCACAGTTTTTTCCTCTGTGCCATCATTCAGTTGAACACCTGACTCACGCTAGATGACAGGACATAAAGTGCAAAGAATTCTAAATTAATCCAGAAGTTCTATCTAAGGTATATACATATTTATCAATTGATCATGGTTCTAATTCTACACTTTACTATATTCCTTTTCTATTGGCTGCATACTTTGGATGCACATTTAATGTTAAGTACATAATTTGTTTATTAGTGTATGTTATTATTTTATTACTGTTGTCTTACAAGTATACTGAGAGCTGCCGTACCAAAGTCAAATTCCTTGTGCATCCATTTATCTTGGCCCATAAATATCTGTATCTGATTCAGACAGAATGAATGAATGACTGAATGAAGATGATATTAACAGCATTACATTTGGAGCCCACCACATTTGCCACTGGCTATTCCAGTGTTATTTTAGTTTCCTGTTGATCAAATGATGTTGGACTCAACCCTTCACACCCCACCAAGATGCACTTCCTTTTCCTCTCATTAAAGAGACTGACAGAACGAAGGGATGTGTAACTGGCTGGGAGACTCTGAAATGGGAATAAAACACTCATAATTTGCTGGTAATCCAGCACTGAACAGCCAGTTCAACAGCTGAATCATTCACCCTTTATGATGACAGGCTCTCCTCCACTGGATGGGCTGAAACCAAAGACACATTTCCCTCTGTGTGAATGATTTTATGTAATTTTGATTCCTGCCCTGGGTCAGTGGCTAGATTTACATAATATAAATCAGTATTTTTCAGCCTTGGCCACTTTAAGATGTATGGACTTCAACTTCCAGAATTTCCCAGCCAGCAGATATTCAGAGATGTGTCTGCCTTGAAAGTAGCTCATGCTGAACTGTATAGCACAGTCAAACATCAAGAGCTGATTGGAGATTGAATCATGGCAACCGGACTTCTTTTCTTGTTGGTTAGAAACGTTTAGTTCGAAATGTTTCACTGCTTATCCAAGCAGCTTCTTTAGTCTACAAAAATGTTGGTTAGGGGACCCAATTTATGTTTTCCAGGTTGGCTTCATTTCTCACTTAACCTGATTAGGCTCATGGACAATAGGAGTTGTGAATAGGTAGAGCAGCCTTCAGACAATTCTACCTGGATGACTGAGAATCTTCATCGACATCAGGAACTAAGCACAGGAAATGTTTTATGATATTTAGTATTGTATAATAAAATGTTTTAAACAACTTGACAAATTTCAATTCCACTTGGTTTTGGGCTACATTCTCTTAAGCCTATTTGAAGTATCAGGGTTCAAAAATTGTTGCCCTATAATGCACCATTTTGCCCAGTTAAAAGCTACACACAGACAAACAGGAGAGTTTTAATAGTATCATAGACAACCTGTGAGCTGTTTGGCCGTTTTAGAGATATTTCCTTACCAGATTCCTCAGTTCCTTCAACAAAGGCAGAGATTCTAATGTATTGAAAAAGTTCTTTTCAAAATACAGGGAGATATTCACAGAAGTATCTGCCTTGAAAGTAGCCCATAGCTCAGTCAAACATCAGCAGTTGTCCACAGGAAATGTTTTATGTCATAATATGTTTTATAAAATTTGCCAAATTTCAATTCTACAGGAGTTATGGGTCCTAAAGTTTGGGTTCATTCTGTAAGTTAGCATACTAGAAGGACCTTGGTTCAATAATTGTTGCCCTGTGATATACCATTTCGTCCAGTTAAAGGTTACACAGAGACAAAAAGAGTTTTAGTAGTATATTGAAGATATGGGTTAGAAATGAACACTAACTGAACTCTTTTCTGTTGTGACTCATGGGAGAAAACAGTCCTGACCCCCATTGTCATTGCTCACATATCACACCAAACCACCATCACCACCCATTGACTACGTTAACATGCAAGGAGAGCTTCAGATCCTTCATCAAAAAAACAAGCACCGGAATGATTCACAGTTCTGTCAGTCTGAAAGTCATATCTCTTTCCAAGCACAACAAAGTAAAATTATCTTGTGAAAGGGATTATATGTCCCAGAATAGAGATTTCTGGTCCCTCTTACAACATATCCTGCCCAGTTATTGTCCCCCCAACCCAAAGAAAACTTTTGCAAAGGATGATTCAGGAAAGATGAAAGATGCCAGTCCTTAGTCAAATTTAGGACTCACCCACTCCTTTCCAGGCAAATATGAAACATGACAAAATCCTAAACACCTGAATTCCAAGATTATGAAAATGACACTGTTAAAAGGAAGCATGGAAGATGATCTTAAAATCACAGATTTTCTCAACTCTGCAAATTCTCCAGTTCACACAGTCACTATGTTGATGCCTTCGACCAAGCCATGATGTGGTTTCTGTGATTTGGCATTAAGATATGAAGCCAGTCATTAGCTTTAAACCCATAATGAATGGCTTATGGTTGTGTGACCCAAGCTAATAAGATTTGATCAATAAACTATGGTAAAGCAAACCATAGTTTAGTGTGTGCAAACCAACCCTTATGTTCCCTAGATGAATTCTTATATATAACCAAAATGCAGCTCAAATTTGTATGAATATTGGATGTAATTGAAAAAAATGGAAATGTTGAGCTTACTTTTGCCAAGCCTGTAAATTTTTTTGGGTGCCTCTACTTTACACTTCAATAAAGGTAGTCCTTGACTTACAACCATTTGTTTAGTGACCATTCAAAGTTAAAACAACATTAAAAAAACTTACATCGGTCCTTGGATTTATGACTTCCCATGATCATGTGATCAAAATTCAGGTGCTTGCAACTGGCATGTATTTACAATGGTTTCAGCATCCTGGGATCATGTGATCACCATTTGTGACTTTTCCAGTGGGTTTCTGACAAGCAAAGGCAATGGAGGGAGTCTGGATTCATTTAAGGACTGTGATTCACTTAACAACTGTAGTGATTCACTTAATTTACTTAACAACTGCGGCAAAAATGGTGTGACTCCTTAACAACTGCCTTGCTTATCAACAGAAATTCTGCTCTCAATTGTGGTCGTAAGTCAAGGACTTCCTGAATTCCCACCTTCTTTTAATGCTGCTGTTGGCAGAAAATACGTTTTCTGTAGAAAAAGAAGTTTCCCCGTGTGCAGAGCAACATTTTTAGATGGTTCAACACATCTGCTGGACTTGTTCAGTTTGGTCGCACTTTCTTGGTGACCCCAAAGTGATGGCCTGGTTTTCCTTTCTGCTCTGAGTCCCCTATGGAGTTTTCAAGTGTGCCTCCAATGTTCACCTCTCGCGTTTAAGGCCTGTGCAGCTCCTCCACGTGTTTCAGATTCACTTTTTTGTTTCACAGTTCTGCAATCTTCTTCCACTGATTTCAGATCATCTGGGTTCCTGCAGTCAGAATAATTAATATTCAAGTTGGACACTTTTTAGATTCTTGGGCAGTGTTTCTCAACCTCAGCAGCTTTAAAATGTGTGGACTTCTCCCAGAATTCCTCAGCGAGTTATCTCCAATTTGTAATCTTTCCACTTATGTTCCTTCATCCTGTCAAGAACTACGATTGCTCACACCTAAAGTTCTAGTTTAAATTTAAGACTAAGAATTGGTTAAATGTTTATGGTCATGCCAAGGCCAGAGGAATTTCTATCCCACCAGATGTTGGCTTGCAATTCCCATTATCCCTGAATGCTGAATGAGATTGATGGGAGATGGGGTTGAACAAGGAGGAGGGGCCACAAGTTCTACACTGCAGTCCAACATCAGTTGGGTAGATTCAAAGATGGTCAGTGTGTCCTCCTCCTGTTGCTTGATGCCACAAGACATCGAGAAGAGGAAACAGAGTTGAGATGAGTCCATGGTCTTCTCCAATTACTTCATCAACTTTGGTTCCTACCCTGAGCCCAAATTTTGTAATTCAGGACACCAGTGGGGCTATTGCTGCTGTGTCACATTCTTCCTCCAAGATGTCCTTTGCCTGATTGCCTAACTTGTATTTTCTTATCTCTTTCCCCTCTTCCCAAAATTTCCTCTCTTACAAAGGGGAGAGATTGCTTAGACAAACTATCTCTTCCTAAACTGCTTTTCTTTGCATGCAGGCTGCACTTTCCTGAAAGGTGCTGACTTCAAGTTAGTTTAGCTCCACAACCTTGATTAATTAGCACCTAGGCCAACTTGCGCTGCTCTCTGAAACTGGCATGATCTTAAGCCATTTGATCCCAAAGTCTTCCTGTTGTATCCTAAGCAGCCAGGCTAGGAACATGTTAAGCTTGTTGGCATGAAGGCATTCCTTTCAATGTGTATTTCCCACTGTGTGCTTGCTTACTATCTTGTAATCCCTTTCTTGCCAGTGAATGTAAATACAAACATTGATTTGCCCTTGCCAATCATCCAAGAACCAAGATCAGGATTCCAAAGGGTGGGAGAATGGGGACAAGGACTATAAGATTTGCCCCTTTTTCCCTGCTTCCTCATGAGATGAGTCCCAGCACATTAACCTTCTCCGCCATTAGGGCTCACCTCGCTTAACAAATCTTAAGAAATTAAAAAAATTCTTTTTTAATCTAGTCCTGGCATCTTTCTTGGTTCTCCTTCTTTGGCATCCAAAGAATTTGTCAGTGAAAGACCAGACCCAGGCAGCAAAAGTCAAGCTTACAGATTTATTAGGACTTGCCTATTTACAACTGGCAGTTGTACACCTGCAGCTGTAAGGTAAGGTCCAACAGCCCTCAGGAGAGGCTCAATTGACTACTTTTGAGGTTACCTGGAGACTCAAGACTGATCCCAGGCTTGACACCCCCCTGGCTCAGCTCTCCCTTCTCTCACAGAATTCTGTAAATTCTAAATTAAGCACTGACCCGCACATTAATGGAAACACCCATTCTGGGACTTTACGCTACGTTGGTCATCCATTCTGCAGAATCATAGAGGCTGAATTCCATCACTGTTGAGCTCCCAGTAGGGCAGGGCTGATACATTATTTACTTCAACCATCCCATAACACCCACTCACAAAGGCCATAGATTAACTAGTGTGGATTATCACTTTGTTTGTTTGCTTAGGAGAATGGAAGGAGAAGAGTTTACAGTCCTGAAACGAGGCAGAGATGTAACTTTCAGTATAGATTACCACTTGGAGAAACACAGCAAAGGCAAAGGATATTTACATGGGGATTAGTCCCATTTTTACTGATGCTAAAGATCTCCTCTTGAGTTGCATGCTTTCCATTCCAATTAGTTGACCATAAATGGACTTTGTTAAGAGTTGAATCAGCCATATTCCTCATTTCTCTTAGAGAAAGAGAGTATTTTTATTCCAAGTGCTGTGTCCCTTGTAAAGAAAGTTTTGGCATATCAGCAGTTGGGCAGACCACATTTTAGAGCAGGGGTGTCCAACCTTAGCAACAAGGTATGTGGACTTCAACTCCCAGAATTCCTCAGCCAGCTATGTTTCAGAAACTTAAAGAGTTAATTTTTCTAGCCCCAGTTGTGCTGTTTCTCCAGCCAAATTCCTTTCTCCCTGCTGCTGTTTGACTTGGGAAAACTTTCCTTAGACACCACTGGATCAAGCCCAAAATACATCTTTCTATCCTAAAATTTATGTGAGCTTTCTGATGATTAGTTTCATGACCCTCAGGAACTTTGCCAGTTGCAAGCCTCTGGGAGTAAGTCTGGAGAATTTCTCCCTTGACATAATGTTTCCATGATTCATAGCTGTATAAAAAGACTGAGAAATTGGCATTTTCAGCCTAAAATTAATATCAAATATCATTATTATACTCTAAGTTTCCATCTCACCAACTGTGACCTGTTCTCTCTCTTTTCCATATTTAAAAAAACTGCTGATTTCAGGTTGTCAAAGGAATTGCCTAAACTGAGTTGGTTTTCCCCAATTTCACATTATCATTACTTTTTCAAGAATTAGGGACATGCATGTGATATTGTGGCAAATGTTTTGTTGTTCAGTCACGCAGTCGTGTCCAACTCTTTGCAACCCAATGGACTGCATTACGCCAGTCCCCCCTGTCCTGCACTGCCTCCCGGAGTCTTCCCAAGCCCACGCCCACCACACAGACTATGCTATCTGTCCATCTCATCCTCTGCCGTCCCCGTCTCCTCTTCCCTTCAATCCTTCCCAACATCACAGTCTTTTCTAATGAGTCCTCCCTGCGCATTATGTGGCCAAAGT
>JANHZU010009190.1:15301-26058 GCA_032468055.1 Acrochordus granulatus | reverse complement strand
ACATCAATGGCACCTAATCAATCAAATTAATCAATTTTTAATCTCAGTTTTCCAAGATTGTTTGAAGAGGTCTAATTAGTGATCTTTTGCTAATAAAAGGAAAATACTAGGGGTTTTTTTGACAGCTGACCCACTGATTCCATTATTCATTAGACTCTTCTATGTGAAAGGTCCACATGATTCTTTCCACACTGGAACCAATTATTAAAGTGACCACTTTTTGCCTCCCAGACAATGTAGGATGGATTTGGAATCTCTGGACTCAAAACTGGAATTTAAGAGGCTTTTAAGAAAATTTCAGTAAGATTTGCCAAATGACTTGAGAAAATTACAACTCTTATTTGATGTTGTATCTTTTATAACCCACCCAGAGTCACTCGATAGTGAGGTGGGTGGTATATAAATTTAATAAAGAAATAAAATATATGCCTAACATAAAATATGATAGCATCTCTTCTGACTAACACATTTTATTAAAATTTTATTCTGGCGCATGCTCATGAAGGGCCTCTTGAGTTTCGCTTCGGGAACGTGAGCGCTGCCTGCCCCTCGTGGTCCAAGGGAGTGGTGTGCTTTCCTCAAGATAACTCTAAATATTGCAACCTGCGAAAGTTTTTTGGATGAAAAGAGGACACTGAATAAATCAGCCTTTTCAGCGCTTGTTTTGAATCTGCTAGGGCAAACGAACTTGGTTCTTCCTGTCTCTTATTTTAACGTTACAACCACTCTATAAATTAGGTTTAAAGCTTTGCTGCTTTTTAAGCCAGATAGCTGGTTTAAACTTGGGAAAAGGTTGCATATTTCTGATAATTGTCAATAAACAAAACTATGAATAAGTATTTTATTCTAGCTGAAGGCCTGGTACTTTAACTTGTTTACGAAAGAGCTTTAGTCAAGGCTGTGCAGTAAGTTACTCCATATTGAATCACCTTACATCAGATAAACCTAGAAACTGATAAACCTGAAAGTTACCAGCAGTAACTGATATAATGCTAATCACAAGAACTAGCCTAGATGCTTGCTCGAAAATGCTGAGGGCATAGACCACATACAGGTGGTGTTAGTTTGATGAAGGGATGTGGTTGAGGAATGTTTCTAAGAAATTTTGCAAGCAAGTCTGTTACTGGAATAAAGGAAGCTAACATGATATTTTGCTTAAGTTGTGGGCATAGAGTCCAGACAAGGGTTCAGAAGTGAACAAAGTTTGTCATCAGTATGCTAAAAACAGACCTCCTGAATATTTAGATGAACATTGAAGAGCTCATGCTAAGAATATTATGAGATGCAGCACACTACATGGAATTGCACATGCCACAGAACTAGAAAATCACAAGCAACCGATGAATGAATTACAGCCTCCTGCTTCTTTGTGCAAACAGCATAAAAGCTTAATGGAAACATGGCTGGAGGCCCTCTTCTTGTGCTGAAGCTGTCAGCAAGGTGCTTCTGTGCAGAAATAAAATGTCTGAATTCCCCTTTCTTCGACTTCGAGGAACCTAGGATTGGCACTTGGCCAACACAGCAAAGCCAGTTTTCAGGGGAAATAGTGTTATTCACTTATGTACTTAAACAAATACAGTATTTGCACTCCATTCTGCTTTTTAAAGCCTTGCCCTCCAGGTTAGGGTGTCAGGGATGCATGCAGCAGCGCAACCCAAATTATTCGTAATTTCGGATCCATTTCCTAGCAACTCCTAGGACTTGCAAAGCAACTCTAGAGGGTGTGTGCATTTTGAGTGATAAGTAGTTCATATTTAGGCAGATTACGTTGCAAATTGCCAGCAGTCACTTGCGCTTCTAACCTGAGTAGATAAAACTGAAGTCCAATTTTAAAAATATTTTTTAAGTATTTATAAATATTTCCGACAACACCCCACCCTTGAGAAGTCGGATATACTCCGAAGGGGGCAATAATAATGTTTTCTTAAAAAAATATTAAATATATTCGTTGCCTTTTCTAGAAAAATATTGCAATTACGGCAGCTGGGTGGGCATCCATCCTCCCCCAACATGGGCCGGTGTCCCACGATGCACTTCTCCAGGACGCTCCGCAGCGGGCTTAAAGACCACTCTGCGTCCCCAAGCCCGAGAGCTTTCCAACTCTCGCGAGAACTGCTCCCTGAGCCGCTATCCGCCTCCGTCCCCGACCAAAGAGAGAGGGAGGGGAAAGGAGGGGCGGACGTGCACTCATGCGCACAGCCCCTCGCGTGGAGCAAATCTCGCGAGAGCCCGCGCTGCTTTCCTTTCTTGAGGGTCGCTCAGCTCTCGCGAGAACCGGGAGAGCCCAATAAGGCAGCGGGGAGCGCCGGGTGGAGGCGCTGAGGGCCCCGCCGGTTGTCTCCCTCTCTCCCGGTCTCGCTCGGTTTCTCGCGGTGTTTGAGAGGAGGGCTCTGCCCCTCCCGGATCTTCCCTCCCTCGTGGCATCATTGTTCGGGAGAAGGAACATGGAGGCGGTCCGGACAGGTCAGTGGCTAGTGGGGGAAGGGGGCGGGGACGGTCGCGAGGGCGGTAAAATGGCCCCCTTCCCTTTGTGCCTGCGAGGACCGGCCTCCCCTCCCTGCCTGCCTTTCCTCCCTCTTGGATAAAGGGGAGCGGAGGCTGTCAGCTGTCTTTCTCACTTGCCTGCCTTCCCCCCCCTTAAATCTTGGTCTTTCTCATCCTGGTACCCCCTCCCAGATACAGCATGTGTGGGACTATAATTCCCATCACCCCCTTTCTAGATATGTTAAACAACCAGGGCTTTAGTTACAGTTCCAATCATCCTCGTCCTTTCTCTTGGGATGCACTTCCCATCATCTCCATTCCAGAACTGCTATACAGCCATTCCCATCATCCCTGTCCATTTCCCGTCATTCCTACATGGGACTATTAAAAATAGTTCCCATTCCACGTAGCCCACCATTCCCATTCCACATCTGTTCAGCTAACAGTTTCAATCCTCCCCTTCCGTGGGCCGTATCTTACCTTTCCCATCGTCTCCATCTCAGGTCTGTTAAACAGTAATTTCCATCATCCCTGACCATTTCTCTTTTACATGCCAGGATTGTTAAACATCAGTCCCTATCATCCCCTTCTATGTGCCTTGAGCTGTAGTTTCCATTATCCCCATTCCAGGTCTATGAAACAGTTCTTATCAGCCCTTCCATGTGCTTCCCATTATCCCCACTCCAGATCTGTTAAAACAGTTCCCATCATTCCCATTCCAGGTGCCTGGGCCTACAGTTCCCATCATTCACAAGCCTTCTGCATTCTATCCACTTTCATCCTCCCTCCCCACGTTGACTTGATTCAGTTTTGCCTTTTTCTTGGCTCCAACAACCTGAGAATATAAGAGGTTTGAAAAAAAGTGCTGGTCAGGAGACGGGAAAAATAAGAGGCTGGTTCTCTTCTCCAGCTAATCTTACAATGCAATATGTGCCTCCATCCTATAGCAAAGATACAAGCTTTTTCTGTGAAAAGATGTGTGTGCTTGCACAGCAGAAAAAGAGATGGGTGGGGAGCATGTTTTTTCTGTGCAAATTTGAAAGCAAAGTAGTCTCCTATTTTAAAACCTTTAGCTATCAGGAATATTCCTGCTTGGATTCATGTTATGGGGAAAACTTTCTTCTGAAGGTTTTGATATTAAGTCTTGGATACCATTGGAATATTTATGAATAATGGCATTGCTACCAGAACTAAACATACTTTTACACTCCCTGCAAAAAGCACTGTTGTCAGAATGGTGGAGAAAAAGAATTTGTTTTCCATAAATCCTCAAATACTAATTACCCATAAAGAATAGATGTTTGGCTTCTTAATGTTTATTTAAAAAATGAATTTCTTGAAGCCTTGGCTCTGGAATCTTAAATACAATTTATGTGTAACATATTAATAAAGACAATGAGTTGCTCTTGTTTAATTATACTAAGCATTGATTAGCATTAATGGGATTTGTTACTCAAGATTTAAACTCTAGTGATTTCAGTCTCCAGGTATGACTAAACCTGGATCTAGCCCAGTATTTACCAAAGGAGAATTAGACCTGTATATTTACAGTTCCAAAGGAAATTAATGCTGATCTATTACAGGGTATCTAAATTCCACTTAAACTAAAATAAAAGTATTTACTGTATGTAATGACATTCCACTTCAAATTATTTATAGGAAAATGTTTAGACTTGGAATCTAAATTTTAGAATCTGATTTTTTTACTTTTGAATTCCAGTGGTTTAGTGGATATTACTCAAAAGTGGATAGAATTGCAGCCTTCCTGTCCTGTTGCATATACACACACACATATCAAATAATGTTAATAATCTGACTTGTTTTTCAGGATACTTGTTCCAGCACTTAGTTGAAACACTGAATGACAATGCAAACAAAAAATTCTACAACATTGCTAAGCTAGGAGGCACTAAATATGGTAAAAATACTTTCCAGTTGTGTTTTTCTAATATAAACCTTTAAGAAACAATCTAACCTCTTGAAAATGCTGTATGGTGATATGCAGTTTTTTTTATAAATTAGAACATTTACTCAAAATGGTGCTTGATTGAATGTATCTTACTGAAAAATCCATGACGAACGGTGAGATTTACCTATTATGGAAAACTATACATTTAAATTTTTTTTTTAGCTTGCTTTAGAATGTTCCAAAACTGAACTTTTCAAAAATATTTAATTTCAAAATTTGAGCTATGGTGAATTGTGGTAAAACTAAAGGCTGTTATTAAAGCTGATATAAAATGAAGCTTAGTAATGAAGAAAATTTGCTCTCTTATATCCACTATTTCAGAAGGTCTAGACCTATATTTCTCAATGTTGGCAACTTCAAGATGTATGGACCAACTTCCAGAATTCCCTAGCCAGTCTGCTGACTGGGGAGTTCTGGGTGTTGAAGTCTACATCTCTTAAAGTTGAGAAACTGCAGTTGCTCATTAATGTGTTTTGTAACTAAAGAAAGTTTATTCACTTTCATTCTGCTTGCTCTTTTTTGATTCTGTCAGAAACCTGTGAATCCTCTTCATAATATAATATTGCAAAATAATGTTAACCTCTCTGGGGACTAGGCATCCAGAAGTTATCTTATTTAGTTCAAACAAATGTATGTTTCAATTCTTTCTACTTGAAAATTCTGGTATATTTTCAAAATAATAGAATCCATTTAGTGAAGTTCAGACAGGATTGCAGAAAAGGCTTACTCAGAATTATAGTCCTTGTTTATCTGTTTGTTCAGCTGGGTGTTGCCATGCTGCTGTCATTATCTTTTAGAAAATGCAGACACTCTTCTGCCTGCTGTATGTACCTCTCAAGAGGCAGATATTTGATCATATAAAACTACTTCTTGGGTCCATTTTTGCTCTGTCTTTCCTTCCAGAAGGGGACTGGGATCAGGTCTTTAAGTTACACTAGACAACTCCTAGTTGCCTTCTGGAAGAGAAGCTGAATTGCTCATCTGATCTTTCAAATTGTGTTTGCCACTTCATTTATATCTTTCCTTCTTTCTATAAAGGAAGTGCATTGAGTCATGAATTTGATTCTTCGATACCTACAAGATCTCCCCCTATAAGTATTGATAGTTGAGATCAGAGCATTTCAGTGAACTGTTGGTAGTTCTCTGCCACACTGAACACCTTGAAGATAGTTTTAAAATTGTTTGATAGTCACATGACTGTATGTTTTGAAATAAAAAATTGTGTCAGAGAATGCCTGTGTCCTACCTAACAGCCTGAACTAAAACATACTTGTCAGTTCATAAACAGCTTTCTATTTGGTTAGCCTCAGATGAATCACTTAATGAGGGAGAAATTACCTTGTCTGCCTTATAAAACTTATAAAACCCAACTAACAACACTTATAAAACTCAAGTAATTTAAATGAAGCTGGTGAACCCTGCAGCAGCAATTTGCAACCTTTAAAGCTGAAAAAACATTATGTGGGTCTGTTAATACAGCTTGTTAAAAATAATAATTGCTGCTTCTTTCTAAGGTGGTGGTTGCTAGCTCCTTAACATGTCACAATTTTAAAATTAGTGAAATCTCCAGCATCCCTAGACAAATGTTCTCACTTTTCATTGTTGTAGGGTGCCCTGTTGTGATTTGTTGTGACCTCTCCTGCTGAGAAAGGTTTCCCTCACTTGGGCAACAGGTTCTTAATAAAATTAGCAATCTAATTTTGAAGGGTTCTATGACTAGTAGCAGTTGCCCCTACTGTTTATATAAGTTGTATGCTTCTCCATGTTTTCTGCCTGCGAAAGTTTCCTAATTTAGAAACAAACCTATAGCAGGAATACTAGCACCAATGTTTGTCCTTGAGCAATTTAGTTACTTTATCTGTGGAGTCCTTGGTGTTTTCTGGACTTGGCTGTTTTCTTGCAGACGTTTCATTACCAAACTAGGTAACATCATAAGTGCTAGAAGGGAGTGGGGTTTGCTTTGTTTTTATACACTAGTAAGCTACTTTATTCATATGCAGATCTCCTGCCTTATACCATACGGGTCATGTTAGAAACGGCTGTACGGAATTGTGATGGTTTCCTAGTGAAAGAAGGAGATGTTATGAATATTCTGGACTGGCAAGCCAAACAGAACAATGTTGAAGTGCCCTTTTGTCCTGCCAGAGTCCTCCTCCAAGATTTCACGTAAGAACCACTTTTCTGAGTTATATATTTTAGTTAGAACCTGATGATTTTTTCTAAATGTTCTGGGTGGGTCTTTCACGGTATTTAGAAGGTTAGAAATTCAGGATGTATGAGTTTATCCTGGCAATTACTCCGAAGCAATAACTTGTGAAAGACTGCTTAGGAAAAGGGATTGAAATAATGGAAAATTATTGCAGCAGGTTGCCTGTTTGAAGATATCTTCCTGCAGTCTTTCAGACAGGAATCCATCTCATCTCTGTCTGGGAGTTTATCTAATTGACAGATTGGTCATCCACTGTGCCACTGAGCTATTGTCTCCTCAGTCAGACTATGATGGGACATACACTTCACTGTATAGTCCTCTTGATGAGATTTGGTTCCTGCCTTACTGAAATTTTAAATTTTATTTCTCAAATTTATATGCTGCCAATCCCACAAAGCTGGCTTTATGGATGTACTAAGTTAAACGTTGCTTCTGTTTGCCAGTGGAATTCCTGCAATGGTAGATTTTGCTGCCATGAGGGAAGCTGTGAAAAACCTTGGAGGAGATCCTACACGAGTCCATCCTGCCTGCCTAACAGATCTTACTGTGGACCATTCTTTGCAAATTGACTTCAGCAAATGGTATCTGTGGGATTGTTGGTTTTGTAAAATTTTGTTGGGGGGTGTGTGTGAGGGACGGGGCAGTGTCTCAGTAATAGAATATTTTTCCTTTAGTGGGAAGTGTCCAAAAGTGTTATCATGCTGAGATGCTGAGTTGTTCTAATTTAAATGCATTGAATCCCCCTGTATTTGAAGCATGTGCAGATTATTTTTTTACCTTCCAGATTTTTGGGACTTCAGATCCCATCAACCCAATTAGACACTGAAGTACCAGTGTAAGGCAATCAGTACATTAGACAGGTGTTCCCCAAATGCCATCCAAAGTTGTTTGGATAGTAAGATGGGTGGCATATAAATTTAACAAAAAATAAAATGGAAATATCTTTCCTGAGCTTACGAAACCTGAAGTTATTTCTGCTTCTGGGGATTTAAACAACATTCTAATGTTCATAACAAAAGTATGTATACCATATATTATAATTAGTTTAATAATGATTCAAAGGCTTGCAGTGAACAAAACATGATTTCCGTTTCATTTTTTTCATAGTGCAATACGGAACACTCCGAATCCTGGAGGTGGTGATCCTCAAAAGTACCTGTGCCGAGACTTGTCCAGCTGCAAAGGACCATGTGTTGGAGAACCAAAGCGGAACCCGGGGCAGCTTTCGGTGCAGATTGAAAACACACCCCTACTGTGTCCTTTTCATCTTCAACCAGTGCCTGAGTGAGCTTGCCTTTTTAAATTTCCCTCTGGCTTACTCTGCATCCAAAAACTTTGGTAGCTAATGAGACTGGCTTCTACCCAAATCCTATCCATATAGATGTATTGCTTACTTTAGAGCCAAATATCAAACCATGTTTGGGGCAAAGGAATTTCGTTGATGGGAAAATGTCTCTCTCACCTCTAACATTCTATTTTTCTTTGTGCAACTTTTCCTAAAACGTTAGCAACAGAGATGTTTCTTTGGGCTGTTTTTTTAAGCACTGTAAATAACTGGTTTTAATGTGAGTTCTTTTCCTTCCATCCATTTAGGCCTGAAACAGTATTTAAGAATCAAGAGATGGAATTTGGAAGAAATAAAGAGAGACTTCAGTTTTTTAAGGTACATGGCTTTGAAGGCAATGTGACCATGGAGAATTTGAAAGAAAGGGAGTGATAAAGATTTGCCAAAATTAGTCATGGAACTGATCTCCACCCTTTTTTCCTATTATGAAGAAGGAGAATTTCAGTTTTAAAGAACATGACAAATTCTCATATTAATCCCCACTTGCTATAGGAAAGAGATTACGAGAAAGGACATAGCTACCCTGTATTAGCACTGCAACTCTCAACACTTGCAGTTCCATTCTGGGGGGGAATTAGAGTGGAAAACGTTGATTTGAAAATGTGAAACTAACATGGTTTTTCTGTCTGTCTCTCTTTTTAAACTTAGTGGGGTTCCAAAGTTTTCAGAAATGTCTCAGTAATTCCTCCCGGAACAGGAATGGCCCATCAAATGAATCTGGAATACCTGTCAAGAGTAGTATTTGATGTCAAAGACTTCCTCTATCCTGACAGTGTTATTGGCACAGATTCTCATACAACCATGGTGAATGGTTTAGGAATCCTGGGGTGGGGTAAGTAGCTTGGAGAGGCTTTTCACTTTTTAATATCCTCAAGATGGCTGTTTGAAATACTTGCATACTACCTTTATAAAGAGGTTAATTGGGATAGCAGTGGGACAAAGATTATTGGTTACTAAAAGTGAGGGGTTTTGGTAACTAAATGGCTCCCCAGGCTATTTTCAAATGTCAGGCATTATGATGCTTTTAAATTTAACTTTAATTTAAATTATAATGCTTTTAAATTACAGTTTAAAAGGCAATGCATATAATGCCCTTTAAACTGTAAAAATTAAAGAATGAAGGATTATAGCAAAGATATCTTGTATAGCTATTTTTAAGCCATATAGGATTGTTCCTTTTGTCTTCAGAGGAAGTATTCATTTTTGTATATAAGCATATTTTTGTAGTCAATATTTTAAAATTGTACACTCTTCTTTAGCTCCATTTTATTGGGCCTTTTAAGAATAATGGCCCTGTGTTTACAATTAAATTATAGCCTACAAAATATAATTTAAAAAGGAATGGATATAAGAAGATAACTGAGGTTGTCATCTCTGTTCCCTTAACCTCAAATGCAGTATAATTTTCTACTGAAATGTATGTAGAAGCTATGGGGAGATAACACTTGTATAGTATACGTTAAGAGTGGAAAGACTGTAAAATGCCTATTGATATAATGAAAATGCAAACCTCATAAAATGTTTTGGATTGTATATATATATATGTAATTTATTTAGATATATAGCCAAAAACTGTGTACAAAATAAAAACTGCCCAGATGCAATTTCTTTTGCTAAAGATTTCAAATGTTTTGTTTACCCATCTAAAGGTCTACTCTGTTTCTGTTCCATTTAATGCATAAGTTAGATGCACATGAATTTAGTTAGGATAATACTGAATTTTCAGTGCAGCCTGTTTTAACACCAGACAAAAGAGAGCTTGGATAAAGATTTCAACATGATGTAAACACCTCAGTTTTTCAATAAGCTGCTGAATATTGTTATTGCCTCATCTAGGTATGGGTGGAATCGAAACAGAAGCAGTCATGCTGGGGCTCCCTGTTACCCTCACTTTGCCCGAGGTGGTTGGGTGTGAACTAACTGGATTGGCCAACTCACTTGCTACATCAATCGATATAGTCCTGAGCATTACAAAGGTATGACAGAGCTCTCTTTGGGGCCGCAGATCATGTACAAGCTGCTCTTGAAGGTAAAAGCAAGAGTTATGAGCCACATGATAGGTGGCCATAATAGTCTTTTAAGTAAATAAAAGAGCTATAAGTTTCTCTCCAGCAATGCTAGTGACAGTGTTTTTGCAAACCCTCAAAATTTGCTGTCAAACAGATAAGACATGCCATGCCAACATCATGAATAGGCAGCAGAAAGTGTACTAAAACAACCATCTTGGCAACATTCAGAGTTCTTTCCACGCTTATTACTGCCTAGTTGGATGAAGGCATAGTTGCCTGTGGGAAATTGTAGAACAGCAACTTTTGGTAAGCAAAGTTGTCGCTGAAATAAGATTTAATTTTACTTCTCTATTATGGAAAAAGAAGGAGGTTTTTACCCCTGGATGCCTATGTATTTGACTATGATTATCTGAATGTTAATACTGTAATTACAGTTGGGTTATGTTATGGCTGTTTTATTGTTTGTGCACTGAATAAGGAAAAACACATTCCCATGTAAGCTCTCTCCATGTTGAATTGTGTCTTAGCAGGCTTGCTACAGAATTGCATTATTGTGAAGGCATATAAATTTGCTTAGCCAAAACATAACAAGTAGCACAGGTTTAAATGAATAAATCTTTTATCAGCCATAATTACTGTTTAAAAAAACCTGATTGCTAATTAGAAGTACAGTGGTGCCTCACAAGACGAGATTAATCCGTTCCGGAAGAACGCTCTTAGCGCGAAATTCTCGTAAAGCGA
>JANHZU010009189.1:285146-296988 GCA_032468055.1 Acrochordus granulatus | reverse complement strand
GGAAAGACTAGAGAGCTCTTCAAGAAAATTGGAGATATCCAGGGAAGGTTTCATGCAAAGATGAGCATGATAAAGGATAAAAATGGTAGGGACCCAACAGAAGCTGAAGAGATTAAGAAGAGATGGCAAGAATACACAGAGGAGCAAGAAAGTTCTAAATGTCCCTGACAAACACAATGGTGTGGTCACTGACCTAGAGCTGGACATCTTGAAGTGTTAAGTCAAGTGGGCCTTAGGAAACATTACTAACAGCAAAGCTAGCAGAGGTGATGGTATTCCAGATGAGCTACTTAAAATCCTAAAAGATAATGCTGTTAAAGTGCTGCACTCAATATGCCAGCAAATTTGAAAAACTCAGCAGTCGCCACAGGATTGGAAAATGTCAGTTTATATTCCAATTTCAAAGAAGGGCAATACCAAAGACTGTTCAAACTACCATACAGTTGCACTCATTTCACATGCTAGCAAGGTTATGTTCAAAATGTTGCAAGCTTGGGTTCAGCAGTATGTGAATGAAAAACTACCAGCTGAGTTTCAAAGAGGTAGATGAACTAGAGGTAGATCAAACTACTAATATTTGCTGGACCATGGAATAAACATCTACTTCTGCTTCATTGACTACACCAAAGCTTTGACTGCATGGATCACAACAAACTGTGGCAAATTCTTGAAGAGATGAAATTCTTATCAGACCACCTTACCTGTCTCCTGAGAAATGTGCATGTGGGTCAAAGAAACAACAGTTAGAACCAGACATGGAACCACGCACTGGTTCAAAATTGGAAAAGGAGTATGACAAGCCTGTATATTGTCATCCTGCTTATTTAACTTATATGCAGATTGCATCATGTGACATGCCAGGCTGGATGCATCGCAGGCTGGAATTAAGATTACTGGGAGGAATATCAATAACCTCAGATATGCAGATGATACCACACTAATGGCAGAAAGTGAAGAGGAACTTTACTTTCTTGGGCTCCAAGATCTCTGCAGACAGTGACTGCAGCCATCAAATTTAAAGACTCTTGTGCTTTGGGAGGGAAGCCACAGCAAATATAGAGAGCATATTAAAAGCAGAGACATCCCCTTGCTGACAAAAGTCCGTATAGTCAAAGCTATGATTTTCCCAACAGTAATTTGGGAAAATGGCTGTGAGAACTGGATCATAAGGAAGTCAGAGTGCCGAAGAATTGATGCCTTTTAATTGTGGTAATGGAGAAGATTCTTGAGAGTCTCTTGGACTGCAAGATCAAACGAGTCAATCCTAAAAGAAGTGAACCCTGACTGTTAATTGGAAGGACAGATACTGAAGCTGAAGCTCAAATATTTTGGCCACCTAATGCAAAGAGAGGACTTATTGGAAAAGATAATAATGTTGGTAAAGATTGAAGGCAAAAGGAGAATGGGAGGACAAAGGATGAGATGGTTAGGTAGTATCATAAATGCAATGAAGATGAATTTGAGTAAATTCTTGGAGACAGCGGAAGACAGGGAGGTCTGGTATGCTACAGACCAAGGGGTTGTGAAGAGTTGGACTTTGTGACTAAACAACACCACACACACACACACATTTGTGTATGTATGTATGTATGTATTGAAATGCATCTAAGTAATATTTCAGATCGGTGTTTCTAAATCTCCAGTTTGCTGCTGTTTATTTTGGACAGCTTGTCTGATTCTATTTTTTTAAAAAAAATAATTATGAATAAATGAAAATATAATTCATGTAGTTATTGAACCATTAGAGGGCATTGATGTTGGGAAGGTTTAAAGAAAAACAGAATTTTTGGAAGGATAATCATCTTAACAGTTGCTATCCTTCCTAAGAATGATAATAATCACATTGCCAAGTTTTTAATTCCATCATGATTTTATATAATAAAGATTCATAATTATCTTTTTAATTGATGCCAGTCCTTTGTAATGATTCCTCCAAAGTGTTCAATCCAGGAGGGCTAATATATAACCCTGTACTTTCTCAAAGTTGCTCATGTGACACTCTGTCAATGTTAATTACTATAACAGATGACTTTTTAACATTTACTTCCAATCTTGCACTTTCTAGAATTTATCCAATTCAATCTGCAGTTGGAATCTCCCTCTTTTTGAGCTCTTAAGAAAATAAATGTATCATTTGGAAACTAATTTTATGATGCTCTGTTGCTATTTGAAGTCCCTGATCATTGTTATTATTCCTACTATTATTCCTACTACCAGCACACAAAAAAATCAAACTGGTAAAAGGACCATCCTTGTTCAGTACCCCTAGTAATTTGAAAACAAGAACTGCAAGCTACCTATTCCTCTAATGCTAATTATGTAAGGGGTGGGGGTGGGGTAAAATAAATAAATTGCATCCATAGGAACTTGGAGTTCAAAACAAATATGTTTTCCACCTTGTCAAATGTTTTAATAACATCAATGAAAAGTAAAGCTCATAGGGATCTAATAACTTTTACATTGTGAAGGTTTTTCTCAGCAGATCAGCTGTATTTCTAACAGGAACAAATTCCAAAACAATTCCAATACATCAGGAGAAATCATAGAATCAACTAATTCCAATACATCAGGAGAAATCATAGAATCATAGGGCGGGAAGGAACTTTGGAGATCTTCTCGTCCAAACTTCTGCCCAAGGCAGGAATCCTTATACCATCATGGACAACAGTTATCCAATATTTTCTTGAAAACCTTCGTAAATGGAGCACATACAACTCTGGGAGGACATTTGTTCCATTGATTAATCATTCTCACTGTCAGGAATTCCTCCTTATTTCCAGGTTGGATCTCTCTCTGATGAGTTTCCACCCATTGTTTATTGTCCTGCAGAATAAATTAACACCCTCTTCCCTGTGGCAGCCTTCAAGAGTTGGAAGACTGCTATCATGTCTCCCCTAAACGTTCTGTTCATAAGGCTAAAGATATTTTGTTCCCTTAGATGTTCATCATATGATTTAGTCTACAGACCCCCTCATTTTTGTTGCTTTTCTCTATACTCTTTTAAGGCCCCGACATCTTTCTTGTATTATGTTGACAAGAACTGGACTCATTATTCCAAATGTCGCCTCACTAGTGTGGTAGTATCACTTTCTGTGATCTTGATGCTATCCCTCTTATCCCTCTGTTAGTACAGCTAGGACTGTGTTGGCTTTTTTGGCAGCTGCGGGACACTGCTGACTCATATTTAAGTGGTGGTCCACCAGGACACCTAAAGTCATCTTATAGGCACTACTATTGAGTCAGGTACTGCCTATCCTGTACCTGTGCATTTAGTTTTTCCTGCCTTAGTACCGGACCTTACTTTTCTCATAGATGAACTGCATCTTAAGAAGGAAAATGCTCAAGTCTGCCAAGGTCCTTCTGAATCTTGAGTCTATCTCCCAAAGTGTTAGTAATTCCTCCCAGGTTTGCGTCATCGTCAAATTTGATGAGTTCCTTTTCAATCCCATCATCCAGGTCATTTATGAAGATGTTGAAGAACACTGGGCCCAAGACAGAACCTGAGATATCCCACTGCATGCTTCCTTCCACATAGATATAGTTTAATTGAGGACTAGATGCTGAGTGTGGTTGGTCATTCAACTGCTAATCCATCTGGTGATGGTATTATCAGTCCCACATTGTTCTATCTTACCAGGAAGTAGGCTGTAGTCTACATTATCAAATGCCTTACTGAACTCTAGGTATACTATATCCACAACATTTCCTTGGTCCACTAATTAATCCCATTGTCGAAGGCAGTAAGTTCTGTTTGGTATGATCTGTTTTTAAGAAATCCTTGCTTTGTTCTAATCATCACCTTGTTCATTTTTAGGTGCTCACAAATCCACTGCTTTATTATTTTTCCCAGGATTTTCCCAGGTATTGATGTTGATTGGTCTGTAATTTCCTGGATCCTCTTTTTTCCCATTTTCGAAGATTGGAACCACATCAGCTCTTTTCCATTCCTTTGGTGTTCCCTTATGCTCCAGGGATTCTGAAAGATTTTATTCAGTGGTTCTGAGATCACATCTGCCAGCTCTTTCAGTACCCTGGGATGTAAATCATCTGATCCAGGAGATTTGAACTCATTCACAGTAGATTGGTGTTCTCTTACCAATTCCTAGCCTATTTTGACATGCAATTTCTGTTCTGTCTCTCACTGGTGCTGTTTTTTATAGGATGGTCTATGTTTTCCTTAGATAGACAGATATAAAGAAAGAATAAAGCAGTTCTGCTTCCTCCCTACTGCTGTCACCTTCTTGCCATCTCCCACAAGTGCACCAATAATTACCCTGACTTTCTTCTTGCTCCTTACATATTGAAAGAAACATTTTTTTTATTTTTGGCTTTTGTTGTTCATTCTGATCCTTGGCCTTTTTAACTCCTGCCTTGAGGCCAGTTTACACTTCTCAGCAACTGCGCATAGGTGTCAACACATAAAGATGCTGTGAGAAGATTTTTGGGTAAATATAGGTTGCAGATAGACTCAGACAGTCAAATGTGCAGACCCACTAAATATTAACTGCATGTTGTGCAGAGATGTGTATCCTGCATGCTAATTGGTCAGTTCCTACTGGGAGGCAGACAGAAAGCAACCCCCTAGCCAGAACATTAACATTTACAGAAGTATAAATGGGACAGCTATGCAACTGTCTCCAAATAGCAGATGTGTATGTTTGTATATGCATAGTTGCAGAGAAGTCTAAACCAGCCTGCAGTCCCAAGACTGCTAGCTCAATCCACAGGGGAAAGTCCCACTTCTCTGAGGCTCATGGAGAGCTCCTCGCTCTCTCAGAATGCTCCATTGTTATGCAAATACTTCCAGCAGCTGATTTTTTATTTATTTATTTTTTAGATTTTTGAACTGCTGATCTCTCTCAAAGAGGGACTCTGGGCACTGTACAGTGAAATGATAAGATCTAAAAACAATACAAAATTTAAAATTTAAAGTTTAGATTTAAAAAAGACAAGGATGAAAATTACTAAAACTGATTATAAAGGCAAAGGAAAGGAGCTCTCAAGCAGCCTTATAGCTGTGTCCTCTACCAGGCTACATATGCGAGGCTGCAAAGCCAGGTCTTAACCCATGTTCAGAAGGCCAAGAGAGTATGGGCCTGTCTCATCTCTGGGTGAAAAATATTGCTTAGGGCAGGGGCCATGGCAGAGAAGGCTCTCCTAGATTCCACCAGTGGAAATTCCTTAATTAATGGGGTCTTCAACATGCCTTCCCTGCCTGCTTGAGTGGGATGGGCCAATGTAATAGGACAAAGATGGTTCAATAGGTAACCTGGCCCCATGCCATGTAGGACTTTATAGGTTATCAGTAGGGCAAGGATTTCTATGACCTAAAGATGTTAGAAATATGCAAGCATTTATGACATTAAAATCATTTAAATATGAGCAATTAAACCAAACATATGACTTTTAAAGCAAAAATATGACTTTACAGTTTGTCTGAAATTAGCACCCAGTTTTTAAAAATCTGTGCTTGCACACACACACAAATTAAAATTTTATTCTTCACTTCTAGTGCAAAAATACTAGTATTGAAATAATCCAATAAACATTTTGAGAGTGAAAAAAACATTCTGGATTAGTTTTCATTACAGCAGAACTGCATTGGATGACCACATGCATCTTGAAGTTATCAACTCAAAACTCCTGTTATCCACCAGTATGTTCTTGTATCTGGAGAAACTCTGTTTGACATCTCAAGAGATTATAGGAATAAATTTGAAAGAAGCAAACTCATATGGAGAAAATTCTGGCTCAAAATCTTCAGTTTGCTTCGAGTCCATTTAGAATATTACTTATTTTGCAAATTGTTGAATAACCCAGATTAGATTGTAGCACTCTTTGCAGTTTATCACTAATTTTCAGCCAGTTTCCCCTTTGCTTGCTTTAAATTGGTCTTGGTTTGTTTTACAATGTTCAGTGCTAAATACACTAAGTTTCATTCCTACAGTTTCAAGGCGGGTGATTGCTTTTGATAAACTATTATTGCACAATCTTGATGGAGGAAGGTTCACAACAGTCAAATTTTTTAACTTTCCACTGCAAGGAAGCATAGCTTGTGAAATAATACATAGTATAATTTGTGAAATGATAGCATCCAGTCAAGTCCCCTAATGTGTCACGACAGGTTGGGGAGGGAGAGCCAAAGTAGGAGCAATTTCTTTGAACCTTTGTACTCGAAGTGGAGCTTTAATCAACATTTTTTTCCCACTCAAAATTATCTACCTCAGGATAGTTACTTTGAATCTCTTCAGCCACTCTGTGTAAACCATATGAAAGGCATGTAATATGAATCATTTTTGGATAAAGAAGTTTAAGTTTCTTGGCTGCTTTAGTGATGTATGGAGCAACATATGTTACAAAGAGAAGGATATTTTCCCTTTTTACACCATCCAGCCACAGTAGTTTCATAGAATCTCAAAGTTTATAACAGTAGTGGAATTGTTTACTTTTTGTAGAGTTTTACATATTAGAACAAATACTTCACCAGGCTTGTCACATTTCAGAGTGCCAATAATAACATAGAGGTGCGGCGGCGCAGCGGATTAGTGCCGCCAGATAGGTTGTCCAGAAATGGCTGGCACTCTGTCAGGTTTGATCCACAAGCTCCGCATGATGGGGTGAGCGCTCGTCACTTGCCTCAGCTCCTGCCTACCCAGCAGTTCGAAAGCATGTCAAAATGCAAGTAGATTAATGGGGACCTACTTCGGAGGGAAAAATTACTGGTCGGCAAATCGATGGAGGAGTGACTCGGTGCGACAGAACACTGAAGTTGGTGCCAAAAACTCGCCCGTCCAGGGGCGGAACAGGAGTCTCAGAGGATGCCCCAGAAATGAACATCGCCAGCCAGCCGAGGGGGGCGGGGTAAAATAAAAGAAAAATGTATAATCACTAACCCATGTAAGCCTCCAAGAGTCTTCAGAAATTGGCAGCATAGAAATATGATTGATAAATAAATAAATAAACATTGGCTACATATCTTCCGTTTACATCTCTTATTTCATCTATTGAAACCCATATCTTATTATTGTCAACAGCAGATCCTATCTTTCCTAATGCATCTTCATAGCAGGCAGAGATGTAATTTTTTCTTATTCATTCATTTGGAATCGGATGACTGATGTACTTCTCCAAAAAAATGCCTTTTATTCCTTAAGGGAATATTTGAAGTAACCATCACTTACAGAGATCCTTACAAAATTCTGAATGGGTATTGGATGAACCTGCAGTTGAAGAAGAAGCTCTCTCAAAAAAGAGACATTGCCTGTTTTCAGTGAAGATAAATCTTGCTAAGCAAGTCTTGTGTTTCACAATGTCACAAATGTTGTTGAATATTAAAATGCTTTTGGGCCAATACCTTAACTTCACGCAATTTAAAAAATAAAATATCATCTTCGCCACTGAAAATCTGCTTCCCAAATTCTTGAACAAGATACTGTAATTTCACACTCACTGAATGTCTACTTTTAAACATGTTGAAATCAGATTACAGCTGTGACATAACACCACCACCTCAAACACACACACACCTGAGTTGGGGAGCAAATGAGAAAAAGAAAAAAACAGGCAAATTCTCACCTTTTTTTCAGGTCTGGTTGGGGAGAAGCCTTTGTCCCCCTCCCCCCACCACCCCTGAGTTGTGGAACAGATAAGAAAAAGGAAAAAAAAGGCAAATTCTCACTTTCTCTGCTGGCTCAAACTTGCTGGTTTATTAGGAGGGTTGCCAGTGACCAAAATATGACCAAATATAACATTTGTTACAAAATTAAGCAGAAATGTGATGTAACATCTTTAAAAAGTCAAAATATGATTTTTTCAGGCAAATAAAAAGTATCTAATTCTCACCAGATTACTTTAAAACATAGTTGACTAAAAAATTCAAATAAAGGTCCCAGAAAAAATATGACATAGAAATCCTTGCCTTTGTTATCAGCAACATCTTGAACTGGACCTGGAGGCAAATTGGTACCCAGTACAGCTTGTAGACCAAAGGTGTTACAAGTGCCCAGAATTCTGCATTCTGCACCAGTTGAAGCTTCCAGATACTGTCCAAGGGTAGCCCCACATAGAACACATTGCAATAATCCATGTGCGAGATTTCTATGGGTAGTGGCAGGACCTGTCTCAGCACAGGAGGGCCCCTAAACACTAGTCCCCCTTCATCCAACTCTGTCCCCCTCATCAGAGTGTCTCATTGACCATTGGGAGGACACTCAACTCACTATTCCCCTTTCCTGACTCTCACTTGGGAAAGACAGTCCAATCATTCAACCAGCCACTCCACATATACAGTAGTAACACCCTTGGACCTCCTCCTCCTCTCTCACTCTTGGGAGGGAACCCCATCCCAATTATATCAGAGGATTTTCCCCAAACAGTTTTGCTTTCTGCATGGGACATAGATCACAGTTCAAATTGAGGTAGCTTTGTCTGCCAAATGGTGCCTCTGTTCTTTGGGCTAGTCGTTCAATAGCCTTTAATTCTGGATACACTGCTGTTCTTTCAACTGATTACACAGCTCATCTTCGAGCTGGCCACTCCATTGATTAATCTGAGTCCTTAAGTATCCCAGCTGCTTCCCATTCTACAACGCTATGACTGCTATAGTTAGTAGCTTTCTGAGGACTTGGAGGTCCCCAGCATGGTCTTAGTCTTCCAAACTGCTCCTTCCCTAGCTCTGTCATTGCCCAGCTGGTTCTCATCTTGGCCACCATTGTTTCTCAGCATCTTGGCTTGATTCAGCTGCTCCAAGTGGCTTGAGAGATACCTGATGTCTTAGTTGTGAATTTGCAGGCTGGATTCTAAGGGGAAGATCTTAGATTCCAGGGCCAGGTTGCTGCCCTACTCTGCCCTGATCCCTGTAACTCCAGTGCTCCGCTGTTCCATCACTCAGCTGATTGCTCTTACAGTTATTCAGCTGCCCTGCTTGCTGGTTCTCAGCAGCTTGAGTGTTTCCCAGTATCTTGGCTGTTTCCTGGAATCTTGGTTGTAAAGTTATCAGCTGAGTTTTAGTGGAGTATCCTAAATCCCAGGGCCAGGGTCAGGCTGCTGCGCTGGTCTGCCCTCAGCCCCCAACACTGCTGCTTCATCACTCTGCCACTCATTTGAATGCTCCAGCAACTGCTCCCAGCTCTCTACTGCTCGACTTGCTGCTTCTCAACTCTCTGGCAGCTGTCTGGCAGAGATTAGTGCAGCAGTTCTAAATCTCCTTGAGGAGCTAACAAGCCAAATACCCACAGAGCCACAAGCAGGGACAGGCAGACTTTCCTATCTTCAGCAAGCACCCTTAGGAGCTCTGCAGAACACATCCTCTCCCAGTCACCATCTTGTCTTTTTTAGTCCCAAGTCCACTAATTCGATCCACTGGACACAGTCTTGCTTCTCTGGGGCTTGTGTTGAGTTTCTTCTTGCTCTCCCAGAATCTTTTGGTGTTATGCAAATACTGTAGTCCTTGTGACTTAGTCCCAAGGCGGCTAGCTCAATCCTCTGGATGAAATTTCACTTCTCTGGGGCTTGCAATGAGCTCCTCCTTGCTCTCTTGCAATCCTCTATGCAAATACTCCCAGTGACACACTGGCATCCAGGCTGAGTGAAGGGTTTCTATTTTTCTATTGAACATTGATCAACTGCAACAGTTCTATCATGATTTCCATAGAGAAATCAGGCAAATGCCAAAAGCAATAGTTTCTTCCAACAATCTTTAGGTTTCAAGGCTCCTCTGAATTGCTATGAATTGTTCATTTTCAGTTTCTCACAAGGTCAAAATGAGTGAGGATTTATCACCCCATTTACTCAGGGTTTTCCTGCTTAGAGGAAGCATAACCTGCACCTTCCTTGAATTCTCTAAGAGCCCAAAGCTGTGACTTGATCAAGAGAAGGTTGCTCAGACTTCCTGTTCCCAGGAAATGTCTCTGGCCTCCAAAGGAAAGGATTCTGGGCCAGATTGTAGGGAAGGAAGAGGGATACCCAGATCAATTAGACATAGGCAGTATTTACACTGATTTTAATTATAATGCCCATCAAAGTCCATTAACTGGTGCTTGGAGCCAAAACATGTCTTAGTTGGTGGGGCCATATCAAATTGCCTTTGACTGTCTGAATTCCTGGATTTTGTTGTAAATGCAAGACCTGAGCTTTTAGCTTCCTACCATCTTCAAACCAGAATCTGCAAAAGAACAGGGCCAAATACAGTACTTCATAAAATGTGTACAGTATACAGCAAATACAACAATAATTTTCTTCAAGGGAACTTCCACAATATGTTCACTTAATTTATTTTACCTTCTTTCTACTTAACCTACACTGCAGACAGATATCCCCACCAAAGTGCAGCAACTTCATTGTTTTGCAAATATTGTTAGTTTGGATGGATATTGTTCTGAATGAATATTCTCTTATAATTTTCCTGGCTTGAATGAATAGCAAAGTTCTTCTGACAACAGTACAGATCCCATTAACTAAAGCTCTTCACAATAACTGGCTTAATCCATTTAACACAGGAATCAATGTGAAATTTCATCAGCTCAGAGGGAATTTAAGGGGCAGCTGCAGCTTTCTAATCCTTCTCTGCAGAATTATGAGGAGCTGGAATATGAGTTGATAGGACCATTTCTTTCTTCTGAAAACATAGATATAGTATACTCTGGAGAAAACCAGTGACAGAAACTGTCCTGCAGCCCCTCAGTTCTGTCTGTCTAATATATTGCTCTTGCCTTAGTATCTGTGAGAAAGGACATATTTTAATAAAGAATATGTGATGATGAAGCAAATATTTTAAGAAGGAAAATGGAAAGAAATTTAGCACACTTCTTTATAATGTCCCACCAGCAAAATTTCCCTAATGCTGGAACCAGCGTGCTTGATACACGCTCTCTAAATTTGAAGGGTGGCTGTTAGGGATGTGTGCCCTGGATCAAGATTGTAGCCTTAGCGATTTTCTTGTAGGTGATCTCAAAGTATTGGGTTGATGCTTGATGTGCCTCCAAATTTAAGGATTTAAATTTATATATCTCATAATCCCTTCAAATCCCAGTCCTGTTATGAGATCACCAGCCATCCTTAACATGCAGTCCAGGGATGCAAGAAAAAGTCTTGGGTTTAACCAGAATGAAATAAATTTTCATTCAAGGACTGTTGCAGATAATCTAGTCCTCAAAACTTTGGAACCATATTTCATTTGGACCTTTTATGTATGCTTATCTGTTGTAATAGCATTGAGATTTTTTTCTCTTACAGTACTGAACTTGTTTTACATTTACACTAAAGTCCTGTTCAGCTATTGAGCTCACTGGCAACCTGAGAATACTTTCAGCCTAGCCTAATTAAAGGGTAGTTTTTGAGGCAGTAAACTAAAGAATAACCTCCTGTATACCTTCTTAAACTCCTTAAAGGAAGGAGAATACGAAATGTAAGAAATAAATAACACATAAACAAGAATTTTAACTCTATATTCAGGGGAAAGCAACCTTCCTGCCTTCTTAGACCGCACTTTAATGTTGGCTGACCTCCCCAAATAAATGTGTCATTTCCACTACATTTAATAAGGAGTTAACCTGTGTCTTGCAATCAGGTTTATAAACACTAATGATTGGTTTTATCAATTTTACAGGGTTTTTTTTGAGTGGGCCTTAAACCATGGTTTGTCAATTCAAATCCAGAATCCTAACCACCATGCCGTTTTAAGGTTGGGGAGAACTGAGAGAATGTGACCAATGCATACAATTTCATGTTGCTTTCACTCAGTGTGCTACATGCAGCTTGAGGCCTGGAAAATTTGAAGGATCAGCACAGCTAATTTTTTAGGAAACTATGGCTAGTTTCTTTCATTCTCTTTAAAATGAGTGTC
>JANHZU010009189.1:254485-267077 GCA_032468055.1 Acrochordus granulatus | reverse complement strand
TCCGTCCCTCCCTTCCTTCCTTCCTTCATTCATTCATTCATTCATACATTCCTTCCTTCCTTCCTTCTGCTTTTAAAATAATAAAAAAGACAAAGAAAAGGAGCAAAACAGAAAGGTAATTATCGAAGAAATACATACATTGACAAAGAAAAAACACATAAAAGTGCTTTACAAGGAAGTGAAAAACCACAACAAAAGAGAAAAAACAAAGTACAATATGATATATTGTGATAATAAACAGTTATGATTATTATGATAATATATATATATATATTTAATACAAACATCATTCAAGTTTGTAAATATTTCTAATACACTTATATAACTACCATGTTTTTTAACCTACTGTGTTTTATATGACTGAGTCTGATATTTCATTATACTTTTCCATACAAAGTGTACATCTATAGGCAGTACACTCAAAGGTGGCAAGTGAAAGCAGGTCTTCAATCTATTGAGTAAATGGGGCCATATATGTATCTTTCCAATGCTGCAATATCAGTCTTTTAGCCATAGTAAGGTTATGGAGAATCCACTTACATTGTTCAGTTGTCAAATTCCATGTACTAAGTATGCAGTTCAAGACAATATTATCATCTGAAAATTTTAGCTTTTGTCGCACAGTCATTTATATAGTCCACTACTTGATCCTAAAACTTAATAAGTGTAATACATTGTACAACATATGTTTTAAAGAAGTATTATCCTTATTATGTCTCCAACACAAGTCTTCAATGATGCTTTTCTATACAAAGATACTGAAGTCCACTAAATTTTAAATAAAATACAGTAACTGTAAATGTCTCTTGTTTTTCAGCAACATACATTCTTTCATCCAGGCTAAACAACATGCATGAAATACAATTTCAAATTCGGTAAATCCAATCCTCCTCTTTCCTTTGCATCTTCTAACACTTTATATTTAACTCAAGGATTTTTCCCTTTGCCATATAAATTTAGATATGTCTTTTTGCCATTGTTTAAATAATACTTCTGTTGTCAAAACAGGTATTGTTTTGAATGCAAAACATTAATTTTTAGTGTAGAAATTCTCCCCAGAAGTGACAATTTTAATTTCTCCCTTATTTTTTGTAGGTATTTTTTTAAATTATCTTTTTTAAATTGAAATACATCTGATATACAATATACATTCAATTCATAAGAACATAAAACATTGTATTTGAAAATCAACTACAAATTTAAAGTTGTGTTTTAAAAAACTGAACATGAATTTCATAGTTTCGTGATAATCGTATACCTATTGTATCTATTCATGACAGATACAATTTAAAAGCTAAAAGATTAGTATCAATATATCTCCAGGAAGCTGTGTAGCTCTGTGCATGACTATTTTATTATCTTCATATTGGGACGCAATTAATCTTATTAATTGCCACTCATATAAAATATTATAACTGCACAACATATAAAAAGTAGTTCTCTTTTAGAGGATGATAATACAGGACACATTTTTTTCTATGCTTCTACAACTTTTTTTTCTTTTTTGTACATTTTGCTTTTACTTTGCTTTTCTTTCTTAGTTTATATTAGTTTTGGTTAGTTTTTTTCTTGTTTAAAAGTTCTAATAATTATATACAAATATAAAACCAAGGATACTTTTAGCACCCCTCATCTTCCTGGGGAAATAGATGAAATGAATAAGACAGAAAAGGATCTGGGTTGCTAAGTCAGAGTTTTGAAAAGCCATGAAATGAGAGACTCATATCTGTGTGGTTACCTGCAGTCCTGGAATATTGTTCATTAATTTTGTAAATGACAGTTCCATCTTTTCCTTTTACTATGATGCAGTCACAGTATACTTAATCGAGTTAGTGAATTAAGCCATTTTTTAGATTGGCCCAATGCAGTGAAGCATAAAGTAGCCATGTGACTTTGGTTGCACAACACATAAAACCATAAGAAAAAACTTCTAAACATGCTTAATGTTTTATCCAAATGCAGATATAATACCATTGATTTATATGTTGTAGATACAACTTGTGTTAATGCATGTTTAGACATGACTGTGATAAATCAATCTGATATTGGGAGTAGATTAGAGTTCTACAACAGCCAACTAGCCCACAGGTGGTCTTTGTTTAATCTAGCTGCCCAGAAATGGATTGAAGGATGTGTCAACATATTGTGGTAGATACCTGGAGGCACAAAACATATAGACACTTTTGTTTAGTCAAAAACAGTCATAAAAATGTATCCCAAGGCCCTGTTTGGCCTAAACCTACATGATTTTACTTAAAACCTACTTAATCCTTTTACATGATAATTTACTATATGGAGATTTTTGGCATTTAAAAATTGTAAGAATATGAGTTTATGTTAATCCTTAGTCACAAGAATATGGGATTTGCTAAACATGATTTCAAAAAAATAAACAAAATCTCACCTGCTTACAACATTTCTCAACTTAGAAAAGTTTCTAAGGTTTGTTGCCACATCAACTCCCAATTTCTTACAAATTAAGAAATGTTAAAATTAAGGACTAATGTTTCTATGAAAATATTTTCTTTTTTCTCCTTCATTCAGCAAACCAACTAATGTTGAACAGTTGAAATAGCTTTGAAATAGCAATAAATTATTTCATGCAAACATGCCAAATATTAAAACCAGAAGGTTGCTTCAATATGAAGTCACTGGGAATGGAAGACTACATTGCCGGTATTAATCATCTGCTTGTTTATAAGCCTACTTTCATTTAAGTCCTGGCGACAGGCAGGAATTAAAGATCTCAAGACAATTTATAGAAAGTACTTCTATTGCTAATTTAATTTATTAATTGATTTTATTCACTGAATTTGTATGCCGCTGAACTTTGTCAAGATTCCCAGTGGTTTCCAAGAATACAATATATGCAATAGTGTATCCTTTATGAAAAATATTTCTATATTTATTTGTTTGTGAGAATACAAAGGCTTTGCTAGATCAGACTAAAGTTTTGTCCAGCATTTTGTTTCCTTGTTTTTAACCAGATGCCTTTGGAAAACCATAAGCAAAACATGAACTCAGCTGCATCTATTCGATTGAGGCAATCTCCCAGTTACTCATACCAAGCATCTTATAGTCTTGAATACTGGAGATAACAAATAGTCATCATGAATATTAATCACTGATAGACAAACCTTTAAGAATGTCTAATCCTCTTTAAATATTAACTGTATTAAGATCAATACTTGTCACAGTAACTTCTGGTCATGGATGATGGTCAGTGAAGAAGAAATTCTGTGTCTTCTTTCCAACAGCAGTAGATCTCTTATGATGAAAGTGAATTTCTACCATCTTTGGGAAACTGAATGATATTTTAAATCTTCTTTGCTGGCTTGTAGATTGTAGTTTGTCAATACAATCTGTAATTTTGTCAATATAGGGAAGATCCCCTATAAAAGGTGTTTTGTCTTTGGGTGTGGATAACATTAACTACCTGATCTTACTGGCAGAGTACCCATTAGCTTGTAGAGCACTATCAAGATGTCTCAATTTATCTGCTAATCTTCAGGCTTGCATGGCTACTAAGAATTTCTCTTTTGGTGGGGGTGATGGTTGAAACATTTATGAAGACAGCGATCTATGTGTATTCACTTTCAATATACTTTTTGTCCTAATTGTTGATTTCATTTCCAGATGATAAGAACATCCAAGAATGAAGTTTGCCATTCTTCTCCACTTTCATCATAAACTGAATATTAGGGGGAGTGCTATTTATATATTCCAGTAATTTACTGAGTTCTTCTTTACCATGACTCCAGATTATGAAAATGTCTTCTACACAGTGAAAGCAAATGGATTATTTTAAGGGTGATGCATCCAATGCTCTTTGTTCACATTTTTCCATGCAGAAATTAGCCATGATTGGACTCAGTGAGCTACCCATGGAACTTCTTCAGTTTGCTCATAATATTCATGGTTCCACTGGAAGTAGCTGGTCATGAGGCAGTGATGGAAGAGGTTGATGATTGTCTTTAGGAAATACTAAGAGTGAGACCAGATCAAAACTGATCAATCTTGATGTCTAGTCTTGATGTCCTGTCAAGATTGAGCTTATTCGGTTTCTCAATGAAGTAAGTTGAATTTGTGATGTGCACTGATATTAATCCATGTGTTTTCAAAAGGGCTGCTAAATGTTTGGCAATTAGTATATAGGGAAGCAGTGGCATTCAGAATTGGAGGTAATGCCACAGACACCTTATGGATCTGAGGTAACCTATAGATAGGATGATAAGATTTCAGTCTTAACAGACACTTGTGCAAATCAGGTAAGATTGATGAGGCCTTAATAAGATGATTAGTTTTCTGTAGAATATTTGAAATCAGATCATGCTTGATTTTCTTGTAAGTTACAGGACTTAGAAAATCCTAGATCTTATTCTGATTATCCTCCATTTTCATAATGACTGGAATGTTCCCTTAACTTGCTGGCAAAATATGATGTTCTCTTCTGCAATGAAATTCCTTAAGGCCATGTCTCCTTCATCATCAGACTGTTGCTGGGAGGGTAGAATTTTATATTCTGGCTGTCTCATATCTGATTTCTTCTATGGCATTATTCAGAAAGTATTTAATAGCTGCTGTGACATTTGAGATGACATCCTTAGTAGGCATCACAAAGGAACAGTTGTAAAGTTCCCTCTTTTAGCAAGAACTGATGTCTCCTCTGTACTAAGTTGACAGTTAGACTGATGCCTGTTCATTCAGTATCAAGTGTTGGTTCTGTTTCTGAACATTGTATTTCTTTTCCTCATTTTTTTTTTGTGAACCAGGTTGTCATGACAGTCTGGACCTGTCATCTTATTGCTAAGTTGGTATAAATAGAGTGACTGCTTGTCAGTAGGGCTAAATTTTTTCATGTTTGGAGAACTTTTTCATTTACAAGGCCTGTTCCATATGGCCATATATGATGTGGGTCTGTAGAGAACTAAGACTTCATTTTTTGAAATTTTGTCATTGTTCTAGAATCCTGGCAATGGAATAGAAATGTAAGAGAATAGAGAAGATGAGCTATTTTGTTCTGAAGAACTTCCAGTCTATGATCTTGATGGAAACAACTTCCTCCAGAGGTGACTAATACCCTAGTATAGGTTTTTACAGCTGGTATCTATGAGGCAGTGATTAGCTTTTGGGCTTCATAAGGTCCGAGGACAAATAGGTGCTCACAAGAATATTGAACTACTCTGTGTAACTACTTAAAGAGGTCACTGAAATTCAGAAACAACTTCAACAAAAAGGTGAGTTTGAAAATCAATAAAGCAAGGATCCCAGCTTTATGTAACATTAAGATTAAACAGCTGTTTTCTAACAAAAGAAAATCTGCAACACTCTTACCAAAAACAGAATCTATCAGTGTCCTGGCTTGACAAAAAAGTCCCATTACAAAACCAGTTGCCTTGGAATTCTCCAAAACAAAACCAATCAGAAGTCCATCTACACAAAGAACCAATCAGCAGCCTGGATCAAGGACAGACAAATCAGGAATCAGTACTCCTGGCATTTCTTCAAAATGGACCAAGTAAATGTGGAACCAATTAGCAACCAGCTTCCTTGGAATACCATGACATGAACCAATCAGAGGGCAGCTAGCTAGATTCAAATACAAGAGCCCACTTATCTCATTTCAGTTGCCTGTGAATTGCTAAGAGGTACATGATAAAACAGCTCACTCTGCCTCTGAAGATGCCAGTCACAGTTGCTGGTGACTTTATCAGGTCAACATAAAACTATCATGCCCATTCAGCCTGATTGCTCTTCACTGTTTCATTGATGCCAGACATGAAAGACTACATCAGTATGCTGAATCCTTCCATTGATCACGTACAGGCACTCAGAGCTCCAGGAAATAGATTATAGAATAATATAGTATCCTTATTTTATTCTTTGATCACCATAAGCATGTAGATTTAGGACCATGGGAGAATGGCATTGGCAATTCTGAGGTGCCATAGTATGAAATGCTATTTATCTTGGTAAGGGAAGAGAAATCTTATAATTATTGGTTCTCTCAGCTTTTCTACATTAGTAGATAAGCCTTTTGAATAGAGAGAAGTATATTTTTGTTATTGTTGTTTTTCTCCAAATCCTTCCAAACGTTTACACTAGAAGTGGGCAACTACAGCTACAGAGCAACAAGCAGCCTGTACCATCGAACTTTTCTTCTGTACTCCATGATGTCTCCCTACTCTAAAAGGTTTTTCTAATACTGCAGCATATCTGTAGCCTGTAGTTACTGTAGAATTGCCCAGAAAATTAATCTCAACAATCACCTAAAAATGAATGTATATTCATTTTTAAATGACATAATTGGCATTTGAGTGGCATGTTTGGGGACATATGTCCAAAAGCAAGAATGGCCCAAAATGATATAGGATTTGATTTAAGTAGAATTAAAGCCAAATTCAGATGGTAAAATTATTCTCTACGTACACACTGATTTTTCTGTGGGAGGGCAACTTTTCTGTGCTGAATACAAAGCTTTTAGAGGCTGCTATTCATGAACTGTAGAACACTTCAGACAATACTGAGGAGGCAAGTCTGTCCTAAACTTAACTCCATCTTTGAAAGGAAGAGAAGGGTCTGTGTAATGAAGGATTCCCTGCATCAAAATAAAAATCAGAATGGCAGCAAGCAGATAGCCTAAACCCATAGAACTCCAATTATCAAAATTCCTTGGGTTGATTTGCATGGGCTAAAAAAAATGGCCTTACAAGAGGCCAGGGAAACAGCTTGTGTGATTGTTGCTGGTGGAAAAAGTTCTGTGCCTTTGCTTAACAACATATAAAAACGATTCTGAAATTTATTGGTCGTGAATATAAAGAATTTTGTACTGACTGTCCAGCACGTGCCAACTATTATTCAGCTCTTATACTTCTGCCCAAGGAAAGTTCTCATCTGAGAACTTGTATCTCTCTGCCAAGAGACATTATCCAGATATGTTGAAAATATAAACCTTCTGTATTAGGCTCTCTTTCGTCTACTGTTCTGTTTTCTCTTCATCAGTCATTTAACAGCAGGTAATTTTGGAGGTCATTTTTCTCTTCCAAACTCAGATGAAATTTGCTAGTGGGCAAAGTCAGTCTGCGAGACATAACAAATGTCACCCTATCTTGGCCCTAGAGCAAAACAAAATAATTTTAAAAGCATACTGAAGATCAAGATAATTTGATAAAGATTTGTGTTTCTGGAAAGGTCACTCTCTCAAGTTTATAAAAGAACCAAAAGGCAGGTTTAAACTTTCACTGGAAAGCTTTAAGATTCCCTTCTTCCTTTTTTTAATTTAGTGGGAAGATCTCCTGACATGGTCTTCCTTAAGTTTTCACTCTTTTCACTGCACATAACATTAACAGTGATCTTAACTCATCTGGTGTTACCATTCTAAGAAAATTTTTAACTCTCTCTTTATTTACCAAAACCAACAAACCAACCAATAAATAAAAACCAAACAATGATAAGACCATTGATGATGGGATAGTAGCATCTCCATTCCAGCAGAGAACTGGGATTGGCATCAATAGATATGGGTGGGCAATCTCCCAATGTCTGAAGCTGCTGTCCAAAAGGTAAGTATATTATTGATGTTCAGCTGTCTTGGAAACACTCCTTTTCTGGGTCCAGGAATGCTTGTGGCTAAGCTGAAAATAAAGTTTGTAACTGAAATAAGCATGTCTCCTTTTCCTGTTTACTTCTACCTTTAGGATCTTTTTCTGTTTCCCAAGAGCCCCATGGAGTCTATGGGATTGTCCAATACCTGAAGCAGGAATTTGTTCTCTTACACTGAGGTGAAAGGAACTGGACATGATATGTCTCTTCTTTGGAGAAGGTATATGATAATGTTGGCACAGGGACAGGGGTGTTATTTTTAGCAATGTATATATGGTATATCTCCAGATCTGGTGCAGGAGTTAATAGCTTGAAAGAGATCTGTCGTGCATTTTTCCCCTACCTGGAAATATCTTACTGAAATGACCTGAATCATGATAGAAAGTACTATGTAGATACTTCATAATCCACATCAGTCAATTAATGTCGGTATTATCTTTCATGAGTCATGTATTGTGATAATCTGAACTTTAGGTACAGTCACAATTAGTTTCATTTTCCTAGGGTTATTTGGATGATCTAAATTAATTGGAAATCTGCCCCAAAATTTGGAAGAAATTAACAGTAAAAAGGGGTAACTGCCTCTTTTCTTTTACTATTTGATTGGAAGGTCCATGTGTTGGAGAATGGTGAAATGAAATTTTTATTTTCTTCAGAACTTATATTACCTGGTAGCTACCATTCCTTCCTAGGGTGAAAATTGTTCTGAGCGTCATTCTGAACAGAAAATGATGTCCCATTGAAGACTTACCTAAAAGCAGCCATCATATCACTATAAAATTATAAATTTCAGAATAGGTAACTTTGAGAAATACTAGCTTATCGGAAAAATGAAAGATCTGTAGTGAAGTACATCTCTCGGAAGAAGTGTCCTACCTCCAAAATACCTGAAATGGGTTCTTAATTCACAGCATATTTTACTTTCTGTACATTGCCTAGAATATCTTGGGATTGAAACAGGCAAATAAGTAAATAAATTCCAGCAAAGTTTGCTCCACTTATGAGTAGAAAAATGTATTTTTCAGAATTCAGTATCACAGATGAGTTGCTAAAAAGTTCTTGACATATAATGAGAAGAAGAAGACTTGGAACTAAGAACTGGATCCTTTTCTATCCCTCTCTGTCAGCTAAATGACATTACACAAAGAGCTAAACAAAGAGCTAAGCTAGACAAAGAGTTAAGCTCCATTTTGAAACATATTGCCTACCCAGTAGTTCTAAAGCACGTAAAAACTGGTGATTAGATAAATCAGGTACCACTTTGGTGGGAGCTGGCTAGCTATGGCAGGAATGGGGCGAATTGAGCGGCGAGAGTCGGAAGCACACTACCCTCCTGCCGGGGGCAGAGCAGGAACTGTGGAGATGCCTGGATACAACATCGCCAGCCAGCGGTGGGGGGGGAGGTGGGGTAAGTCACACAACTGTATAATTGCTAATCTATATAAGCTGCCAAGAGTCTCTAGAAATTGGCAGCATAGAAATGTGTAAAATAAATAAATAAATGTTGTGTGACCTTCGGGGAAAAAACTCCTCCAAGTCTCAGATCAAGCTTGAAATTTGGAGGTTAATCCATTCCTGGTGTAAGATAGCACTATATGGAATGACAGTTGAGATGGATAGCTCTCAGGCTGCACCAAGGGTTTGGGAGCCAGAAATTGTGCCAATGATTAAGGTGGAAGATAGCCTGAAAGAAGATCAAGATTTTTTTTTTAGTAAAACCTGGTTGATCAGAGATCACCAGTTTTCCAAATGCAATGATAATTTGTTAAGGAGAAACAGTGACCAATGTGGAGATCTAAGACTATGCAGACAGATTTTCCAAGTCATGGTTTCTGTATAACTTTGGAAGGGTCAGATACCACAGCTATGCATGACCAAACCAAAAGAGAGGGTATGCCAATGGACACAATTATGTGACTCCCAGGTTCTTGCTCCAAAATACAGTCCGATTTGTGGATTTTGCAGAGAGAGTATAGGTGAAAGGGAAAGTGGACTTGCACTGCTGAAAGGAATATGGAGATGAGTTAACAAGAATTTCAACATTCTAATCAGTTAAGTTTATGGCATTGTTTCCCCAAGTGAGGCACCATCTTGGTGCGGTTGTGGGACTTGGATGCTCTGAAGAAGCCATGCCAGAGGTTCAACCATGCTGGACAGATCTCATCAGAGGAGTCAGACAAAGAGTGTCTCCCTCCCATAAAAATAATGAGATGTAATTTACAGAAACCCATACCAGCTTGGTCATCACTGGGTCAACAAGGACTGCTCTAGATGTTGGAATTCCTGGACATCTGGTGAAAAATGAGCTACAGGACTCTGAAGAAGGAAATGGCAACCCACTCCAATATCCTTGCCAAGAAAAGTTCATGGACAGTAAAAAAAGGCTGAAAGATATGATACCAGAAGATGAGCCCCTCAGATCGGAAGGTGTCCAATATGCTACTGGGGAAGAGCGGAGGGCAATTACAGGTATCTCCAGAATGAGTGAAGTGGCTGGGCCAAAGCTGAAAGGATGCCTCGCTGTAGATGTGTCTGGAGGTGAAAGGAAAGTCCAATATGGTAAAGAACAATATTACATAGGACCTGGAATGTAAAATCTATGAATCAAGGTAAGCTGGATATGGTCAGACATGAGACAGCAAGATTGAACATCAACATCTTGGGAATCAGTGAACTAAAATGGATGGGAATGGGCAAATTTAATTCAGATGACCACTATATCTACTTCTGTGGACAAGAATCCTTTAGAAGAAATGAAGTAGCCATCATAGTGAATAAAAGAATAAGAAATGCAGTAATGGATTTATAGTTTCAGAAATGACAGAATGATCTCATTAATCCATTCAACATCAAAGTAATCCAAGTCTATGCCCCAAAGAGTGATGCTGAAGTGGCTGAGGATGATCAATTCTATGAAGGCTTACAACACCTTCAAAAACTCACACCAAAAAAAGGTGTCCTTTTCATCATAGGGGATTGGAATGCTAAAGTAGGAAGGCAACATATAACCAGAATAACTGCAAGTTTGGCCTTGGAGTACAAAATGAAGCAGGACAAACGCCAACAGAATTTTCTCAAGAGAATACGCTGGACATAACAAATACATTTTTCCAACAATCCTACACAGGACATCACCAGATGGTCAATACTGAAATCAGATTGATTATATCTGTTGCAGCCAAAGATGGAGAAGCTCTATACAGTCAGTCAAAACAAGACCTGAAGCTGACTATGGGTCAGATCATGAGCTTTTTATTACAAAATGTAGAATTAAATTGAAAAGTATAGAGAAAACCACTAGGACATTCAGGTATGATCTCAGTGATATCCCTTATCATACCATACAGTGGAGGTGAGGAATCGATTTAGGGATTAGATCTGGTAGAAAGAGTATCTGAAGAACTATGGATGGAAGTATGTAGCACTGTACAAGAATTAGCTACTAAAAGCATCCCAAAGAAAAATAAATGCAAGAAAGCAAAGTGGCTGTCTGATGAGGCTTTACAAATAGCTGAGAAAAGAAGCAAAACTAAAGGCAAGGGAAAAAGGAAAAGATATATCCAACTGAATGCAGATTTCCAGAGAATAGCAAGGAGAGATAAGAAAGTCTTCTTAAATGAATAATGCAAAGAAAACACTAGAGTTCTCCTCAAAAAAGTTGGAGATATCAAGGGAATATTTCGTACAAAAATGGGCATGATAAAGAACAAAATGGCAGGGACCTAACAGCAGAAGAAGAGATTTAGAAGAGGTGGCAAGAATTCACAGAATACCTATACAAGAAAGATCTAAATGTCCCTGAAAACCAGAGTGGTGTGGTCGATGACCTAGAGCCAGTCATCAAGTCAAGTGGGCCTTAGGAAACATTACTAACAACAAAGTTGACAGAGGTGACAATATTCCAGCTGAACAATTTAAAATCCTAAAAGATAATGCTGTGAAAGTGCTGCACTCAATATGCCAGCCAATTTGGAAAACTCAACAGTGGCCACAGGATTGGAAAATATCAGTTTACGTTCCAGTTCCAAAGAAGGGCAATGCCAAATAATATTCAGACTACTGTATAATGACACTCATTTCACACATTAGTAAGGTTATCTTCAAAATACCACAAGCTAGGTTTCAGCACTATGTGAACCAAGAACTACCAGAAGTACAAGTTGGATTTCGAAGAAGTAGAAATCAAATTGCCAACATTTGCTGGATCATAGAAAAAGGAAGGGAATTCCAGAAAAAAAACTGCTTCTGCTTCACTGTCTATGTTAAAGTCTTGATTGTGTGGTTCACAACAAACTGTGGCAAATTCTTAAAAAAAATGGGAATATGAGTCCACCTTACCCCTCTCTTGAGAAATCTGTATGCTGGTCAAGAAGCAACAGTTAGTGCTGGACATGGAACAACTGATTGGTTCAAAATTGGGAAAGGAGCACAACAAGGCTGTTGTTCTCATTCTGCTTATTTAATTTATTTATGCATAGTACACCATACAAGATGCTGAGCTGGATGAATCACAGGCTGGAATTAAAATTGCCATAATCTCAGATATGCAGATGATACCACTCTAATGGCAGAAAGTGAAGAGGAAAAAACCTCTTGATGAGGGTGAAGGAGGAGAATGCAAAAATTGGCTTGAAACTCAACATTAAAAAAATAAGATCATGACATCTGGTCCCATCACTTCCTGGCAAATAGAAGAGGAAGAAATAGAAGTAGTGACAGATTTTACCTTCTTGGGCTCTAAAAACACTGCAGATGGTGACTGCAGACATGAAATTAAAAGATGCTTACTCATTGGGAAGAAAGCTATGGCAAACCTAGACAGCAAAATAAAAAGAAGAGACATCACCTTGCTGACAAAGGTCCACATAGTCAAGGCTGTGGTTTTCCCAGTAATAAAGTGTGGTTGTGAGAGTTGGATCATAAGGAAGGCTGAGCATCGAAGAATTGATGCCTTTGAATTGTGGTGCTGGAGAAGACTCTTGAGGGTCCC
>JANHZU010009189.1:241782-254385 GCA_032468055.1 Acrochordus granulatus | reverse complement strand
TTTTTAGAAATGAACATATTTCCTGACCATATTTTTTCATTTTTAGATGGATTGAAACAGCCTTCTGGATAGAAGGCAAAATGTCTCCAATAACATCTTGTAATTAATGTCCAGTTGTCTTTTTAAGGAACTTTGCAAAATTTTTGCAATTTTTAGTACTTATCATGATCTGGATTAATGAGAATCCTGGTTTATATCTTACTTACCAGATACTGAGAACAAAATAATAATCTGCTCAAAAATATATTTAATTAAATAAAAGAGACGAATTGTTCACAGGTAGAACAAAATTTTTCTGGAAATAAAAAGATGAATCTGGTAAAAGTGGTGTTATTTACGAGGTAATTTCTTACTATTGTTTTTACTGAGATCATTCACAAAATGAGTGAGGTCAGTGCTTTTAGTTACTCTATGAACTCTACTCTATGAACTCTACTCTACCCTTATGTTTTTGTTTTCAGGGTCCCTGGTCAGGACTCAATAGTAAATCATTGATCTCTGTATACTTCACAGCTTACCTTGGCTTCCTAGTTTGGCATGACAACAGTCTCATAGATATGGCTCAATTAGAGTAGAATATTTATTGCAAACGGGCACAATGCTTACGAACAGTTGATTACTGTCAGTGAAAAGATATAAGTACCTTTTATAACAACTTGGGGTTAGATGTGACTTCTTTCTCTTACCCTTCGAAGTTACGAATATTTTTGCACTGAAGTGGAGTAATTGTTGTATGTTTATATAATGGCTCACTGAATACTGGGAACGATTCTGGCTTTACATGCATAGATTACATTTCTAGAAAGTCAAATTGTGCCACCTTTAATTTTCTTCTTGACTCTATCTAGATACCATAAGGAAAATGTGTTTTCAGCACAATTTTATACTTGGAAACAGTAGCAAGACATTTTAGGAACCTCGTCTTTTGCATAACATTTTGGCTGGTTGTTTGCATAACTTTTTTTCCCCTGTTTCTTCATGTCAGTGTTGATTCCTGGCAAGTTTTCCCTGCAGTTTTCTTCATAGCATTTCAGCTTGTCATTGCCTTCTTCTTCCTAGGGTTGAGAGACAGTGACTGGCCCAAGAACACTCAGTTGGCAGACCAGAATACATAGTTTCCCAGTTTCTAGCCTGGTGCCTTAATCACTGCACCAAAATTATCTGACAACTGTCATGAAAAAGATCATGACACATGAACTTTTTCCCTACATTCAAAAATTGCAGAAGTGTGGGGGAGGGAAGAGAGAGAAAAAGGGAGAAATACTAAAAGGAATGTATCATATTTCTTATCATATTTTTAAAATACATGGTCTTTTCTTATACAGTCATAAGTTTTGAATAAGATACAGTATTTGTTGTTTCATAAGGAAGGCTGAGCATCGAAGAATTGATGCCTTTGAATTGTGGTGCTGGAGAAGACTCTTGAGAGTCCCTTGGACGGCAAGGAGATCAAACCAGTCAATCCTATAAGAAACCAACCCTGATTGTTCATTGGAAGGACAGATAGTGAAGCTGAAGCTCAAATACTTTGGCCACCTAATGCGAAGAGAGGACTCATTGGAGAAAACCATGATGCTGGGAAAGACTGAAGGCAAAAGGAGAAGGGGATGCTGGATATGAGATGGTTAGATAGCAATGTAGGCATGAAGAGCGTGGATTTGGGTGGATTCTGGGAGGCAGTGCAAGACAGGGAGGTCTGTCATGCTGTGATCTATGCGGTCACGAAGAGTCAGACACAACTAAGCAACCGAACAACAATAAACATGGCATTGTTTGGGTCTACAAATATTTCTTGACTCAATTATAACATATAAAATCTTGAAAATATGTTTATTGAACATGGTGAGCCTCAATGAATTGGCAGCATGGGAAACTCTGATTTGAGGTCAACTCATTAAATGTTATGTCATATACTCTGAGGTTAACTGATTTCAGATTCCATTGTTCACATTTTTCTGTGATGCATTTTCATTTCAGAGTAAATCTTCATAGATATTGTCTTCCAACTCTTTGAATCTGATTATTTACTAAGAGATTTTGATAAGAAATCTGGTGATGTTTCAGTCAATTTGTCAACAATACCTTAAATGAGAAATTAAACCTTAAATGAGAAATTAAACCTTAATAGAGGGTTTTTAAATTATATTGTCTACTGCAGTCTGACTTCTAAGAGAGTGACAGTATCATTTACAATAGCTTGGAGGTGGTTAGTGACTTAGTATTGTCCTCCTACCCTGTATATGCATTTTTGTTCCTCCCCTTTTTGTTTGGCTATTTTTTATTTAATTTTATGGGTTTTAATTGTTTTTACCTATTGTATTTTATGTTTTTATTGTGAGCTGCTGAGAATCATTTCTGAATTTGATGGCATATACATTTAATAAATAAATATTTTGTTCTTGTCATGGTCAAAGAGGTGGAACATTCTACATTCTGAATTCAGTATTTCTCCATAGTATGATGTTCATACTTTTTGACAAATTGCTTGACACATAGTTTCTTCACTCTCAATTTAAAATACATAATTGAAAATACCAAATGATGCATCTATGTAGTACATTCTTTTTTTTTTGCACTGAACTTCATCAAGGGTGGAAAAGCATTTGTTCAGGGTAGTTATGGGTGATGGGAGTTTTAATCAAAACTTTATTGCAGTCATTCCCCAGTGCAGGGAAATTTGAAATCAATACAAAAGGTAAGTATTGGGATGAAGAAGATGGATTAATCTTTGGTTTTGTGGTGTTAGAGCACAGTAGGACTGAGTCTGTGGACTTGCTTAAGCATCTTCCATCTTCTTCCGTATACTGTCTTACTTCACAACAATTCCCTACCATTGCATAGATTGGTTGGGCACTCCAGGAGTTTTTGCAGTCCAGCTTATCTGGATGTGGTAAGTTGGGGATGTCAGGGTTAGCTTACTTGGCATCTAAAAATGTATTGGTTTTTAGCAGATAATGAAAGGAAATACTTCTAGCAATGGTTATTTTGTAGCAAGATAAAGACCCCTCTAGTCATCAGTACTCTTAAAATGAAAACATTTTCTATATGATACTAGTCAACATAAGATAGTATAATCATAGATATGCAGTACTTTAAGGACTGTTCTAGAAATCATTGGGCCCTCGCTGGGTCAAAAAATATGCTGGGATGATAGCTGGACCTTTGTCCTATTCAGGTAGAGATGTTATTAAATGTAAAGAAATAAAATAATGAATCTGGATATGTGGATATGTGTATTAGTGACCATAAGGCAATGAATATTTTCTTCCTCCTCATGATATATTGTCACCAGACAGTTTTCCCTTGGTTGATTTTTGTCTTTGTGGTTTTCTTAAAAGGGTTCCTCATTTTCTATAATGAAATGTTCCACTGCTGGGAGAAATTACCCTTATCGGCAAAATACTTAAGAAGACCACACACACACACACACAGATGTTGAAAGATGCTATGAGACCAGGCTGTCGATTGACTTATGAGGAACACCACCACAGCAACAAAGTCTTCTGAATATTCCCTGGGCTGTAATGTGGGCCTTAAAGGATGAAATGTTATACATCTGCTTAAGATCAGATTTATTTTCCTATAAGATGTGACATGAAGACTTTCTTAAGCTGGGATATGAAGGAAACAAAATAGAAGAGGACATCTACTAGCCTAATTGGAAAGAAAAATGTGTAGGGTATCTCTGTTCACTAACATCCAGCCCATATTCTTGTAAAAGCAAATGAAAAGTGGCTTTTAAAAAAAAAGATCAGCATTTGATTTGAGTTGACTCCTTTATAACCATCACTTTTTATCTTCTTAATATTAAACTCTTAAGTTATCATTTTGGAGTATATTTCATGCTTTCTTGTTTCAGCAAAACATGGGAAAATTAAGGCAATGTCTGAGAGTTTAGTGAACAGCCAGTCTGCAAACAAAGGAAAGAAAGAAGATCCTATCTTTCCCTGTGCAGAGCATACTCTCCTGCAGTGCTCATGGCAGAAGACTGGGTCAGGAAAGACACTATTTTAGTTTTCCAATGAGAAGGTGAAGCAGATGGGAGAGTTAATATGCACATTATTTTTGGAGGCTTGCTCCAATATATTCAAGTTTAAACTGCAAAGGCCGAGGATTTTTATTGACATATACACCCAAAGTAGGTTTTGTGATGATGAAGTTGAGTTGTGTCCATGCAACTGTGGTGCTGCACTTGCAAAGTTCCTTTCTGAATCTGACAATGCAAACTCAGTCAACTATTTCGTTAGCCCTGGCAAAAACATTAATATCAATAATAGCATTGTTTATACATTACACTGAGATACAAATTAACCACCTGCACTTTTGTCCAGGGTGCTATATAAACTAACCCATGTGCAGTTGGTCATTTATGTCTTACTATATCATGAGACTCCAGATATTTGGATTTATCCCCAAAATTATGGGTTAAATATTGTCAGTTGACCACATTGCTGACATAGCTAGAGTTGTAGGCCGGCAGGTCTGGCTTTTGCAGGCGTGCCAGCTGGATTGGGGTTACTATAAACCATATCTTTTCATTATTCTTAAAAAAAATAAAAATACTTGCAAAAATACAAGAAGTTGAGCAAATAGAGGTTGGCAAAATCTGTCTATTAACAGTCATGTCACTTTTGATTTGTTCAGTTGTCTCTCAATTCCACATTTAACTTGTTTTAAGATTTAAGGTAGGAACATTTAAGTTGAAGCACATTCTCTGAAATGCATTATCTCTCAAAAGATGCATGTCTAAATATACAGTATGTTCATATGCTCAGTTACTTTTCATTTCCTTATTGATGCTTTTGAATAAGGAATGCATCAGGTTGGAAACCCAAACCACCAATGGGTAAATTATGTTCTGCTCTTTTCTTTGGAACAGATCAGGGTGGTTCATCTAAGAAAACCTGCAAAGATTCTTATTCATAGGATTGGTGTAAGAGAAACCACCTCATCTAAGTGGTAATGACACAGACGAGGTGATGTATTTGTTTTTAACAACTGGAGTTCAGTGATTAAAACCAGGAAGATGGCCAGAGATGGATATGCCCCTAGATCACCTACAGTACAGTCTGGAGCCAGAGGGAGTATCTTTGCCCTAGGACTCCTTGGGCCCATACGCATAATTCTATGTTGAATTATGACCTCTGTCTGTAAATCTTTCAGATGCCTTGCATTTTAATTATTCCCATATGCTTACAAAGAGTGCAAAAGGTAATGGAACAGATACTTAATTGTTCCACCTTGAGTTCAATTTCTTTCAAGAGTCAAAGGAATGCTTCAGCTTATCGCTTGCATATCAGTAAATAAGGTTTATTGACTTTCCTTAACAATAAACTGAAAATGCTGTTAAATGCACCATAAACAAAACGTATAAACCCCCTTTTTATATGATTAAAATGGTCATAATGATCTGATATTTCTTGCTGATTGAATCTGCCACTTCTGTTTACAAGGAAAATAAATAACACATGTTTTCTGCTGTTCTGAAAGGTTCCTATTTATTCTGTGGTCATTTCCCACTTATGATATTTCCAGCTTAATTTCACAAAACAGCTTTTACATGGCTTGAGGAAGGGGTGGGAGCCCAGCTCTTATTGTACATTGTCTTGAAAATATTTTGCCTTTGAGCGGAGGACTTTTATTTGTAGTAACAACCAGCCATATTCTTTATAAGGTTGATATTATTCTAAATTAAAAAGAGAAATAGCTGCATAGTTACAAATGTCTGCATAATTTGGGATTTTGTTTTCTTCTCCTTTGTGGCAGAGACTAGATTGGCCAGATCCTGAGTTAAAAAAGGAGACTTGCAGGAGGGAACTCATGGTCTGAACCTCTGTAGAATTTGGAGGTGGGGCTGGAACCAGTCATTTTCACACTTAGGATAGGCTCCCACTTTTATTCTCCTCCCTTCTTTACTTGTCAGTGCATACATACTGCCAGTTCCTGTTTCTGTTCAGTAGTACTAAAGTGATAAAGTAAGAGTTATCCACCAACACAAAGAGATATTGCTAGAAACTCAGTGATAGCCATGAATATTGAGATGCTGAAGATGCAGGAAATGCATTCTATAATGTTAATTGAACAAGTGCTATCTGTTACTGTATGGATGGCTTGATACTTACCTACTAGCAAAATGGAACTCTTCCTCCTGTTTTCCAAAATCTGTCCTGAAGAATTGGGATTTGTGGTGATTTTTAGACTAAATATTTTGGGAGGGAACTGAAAGGGACCTGAGGATATTGGTCTTTCCTGCTCCACTAATAGAAACAGTATGCACTATAGAAAGTCAACTGTAAAAGTCCAACCAATGTCCACCTTACCATCATCCATGCACTATTCATTCAAGAGATGAAAGGTTCCATTAAAAACCATGCATGCCAATATGTTTAACCATACTGATGAGCAGATCAGAGCTATAAATTGGAAGAACTCAGCAATTGCTCCCAAGTCAAAAAGGAACAGAGACAATGCATAACTGAAAAGGCAACGCACAAGATAATTAAAACATTTGTGACAGTAAACCAAAATAGAAAGAAAAGATAAACTAAACAAACAAACAAAAATTGAGACGCAGAGCCATATGTTCACATGTATGCTGCAAATTAAAAAAAAACCTCAATGCAATTGATGTATACTCCCACACTTTGTTCCCCTCCTCATTCACCAACATCAAAAAAGAGCCTTTTTTTGGTATGATGCCAATAATGGAAAACAAATCATCTGGCATGCAATCAACCATTGCCTCTTCCGAGTAAATATATAGAACGCCTGATGTGCTTTAGGTAGATCTTTAATATTGGAAAGGACATCTGTATAATTGAGAAAAATCAGAAGTCCTGATGCTGAGTTTCTTAATGCTTCAGGAGTTTACATTACAATCCAATATTTGCCTATACAGAAATAAGCTTGATTGATTGAGTTCAACAGAACTTATTTCCGTTAAGGATGTGTAGGATTGCAATCTCAACAAGCCTAAACTACTGAATTGGGTCTCGTTGAAGAATTGTTATAAATTCCAGAAGATTGTAAACCCAACTAACAGCTGTAAAGTTCTGCTGGACTCCCTGAAGAGAGGCCAGCATACCCACTGGGGTTGTGGGGTCAGGTTGGAAAGGCCACGCAGTCTCACCCATTTGGAGCATCCCTATAGAAATCAAGTTTTCAAGACAATGAAAAAAGCAGATGAATGCAGGCTCTTTTTTTGCATTGTTCATCTGACAGGAAGGCTTGTTTTTTTCCCCAAATAATTTATTTTTAAATTTAGAGGGTCTTTTCACTGAATAAAAGAAGAAGGTAAGTTTTTCCTCTGTCTAAATTCCATCTCTGGAAAAAAACATGATTCTGAGAAAGATTGAAGGTAAAAGAAGAAGGGTAGGGTAGGGAATGAGATGGTTAGATAGCATTGTCATGATGGGCATGAGTGTGGGCAAACTTCAGAAGACAATCGAAGACAGGGAGGCCTGACGTGCTGTGGTCCATGGGGTTGTGAGGAGTTGGATACGACTTAGTGACTGAATAACAAAGAACTCCATCTGTGTTTGTATGCAGAGAAAGGGATGGATTTAAATTCAAGGTTGTCTTCCTTTAAAATATTATTTGCATTAATCTTAGCCAGACTGAGCATCATCTAGTAAGAAGGAGGAATACAACAAGCAAACATGCAAACTGTGGCTGTTAGTATTCCTGCCGGTGTCAGAGTAAGTTAGAGAAACAGAGAAATTCTTTAAATTATGTTCATGCTCTAGTGGTTTTCCAGATACAGAAATTTTACAAAACTACCTTTCCTCCCTCATGTTTAGGAAAATTAGACAACATAACATTTTTAGAATCCCTGGATAGTAATGGAGTTGCATAAATGTCTGGGTGTAAACCTGTTTTTCTTCTTTAAAAAAAATCTGAAAACCTGCAATTTTTTAAATTTCTGTGAAAAGACATGGTTTGTTTATTCTAGAGTAGCAGGATTGGGAAACTTATGGCCTTCCTTATGTTGCTAAATTATAACTCCCAGAACCCCCCTCCCCATCCATCCCAAATGGTGAAGGACACTGGGAATTAATTTAAAACATTTAGGAGGACCTACTATGGTCAATCTTGGCATCATCTGAAATCAGTTTTCTACACAGGATGTTCTAATCTTAATAAAACTGATTTACATAGCCGACAGTTCATTTAAGTCTTATTGTTGTTGTCTGTGAAGACTCTCATTCATCCAGGGTAATTGCATCGCAACAAAAGTTTAAAAAACAGGCATCTGGATTGGATTTTTTAAGTAAAAGACGTTTCACCTTTTATCCAAAAGGCTTTCTCAATTCTCTCAGAGAAAAAAAGGTGAAACATCTTCTACTTAAAAAATCCAATTCAGATGCCTGTTTTTTGTTGCGATCATGACTTATGACTGTTTACAGTCTTAAGTTCAGCCTTATGTTTTATTCTGCCAATACATGATTACTTATATTGCAAAAATAGTTAAGCAATTCTAATAATAATAATATAAAAAATAGTTAAAAAAGATAGAAATCCACTGAGTAGAAGAATCTCATTTTGTTAGTTGTGTAAAATGATTAGCATTCTAATCCTTGTAAAACTTTATGCAAAAGAAAGACCCACTAAGTTCTGTAGGATTTATGACAGAATTTCCATAGGGGATTTAACTGGAGACTCCAGGATATTTCAGAGTAGATCTATTTGGACATAATAAAACTAAAATAAATAAAAATAAAGGAAGTATTTTTAACTCTAGCTTCATGGTATGATGAGCTGAGAATTTCACAAGCTTAGGAACCAGAAAAACTTCTAGGAACCAAATCAAAGAAAAAGAAATAATACAATTATCAAGCCTTTTTTTATGCATGTATTGCATTTCTTTATTTCAATTGTTTCTTCAGATTCAGTAGTGATATGCAAATATATGAAAATAATAAACATGACAATATTGTTTTTTAAAAAATGCATGTTTCTTACAGTTCGTGCCAGAGTGATTCTCAACATTTTAAAGAAAATAGGACTGTTGAAAATTCATGTCAAATACATGTACCAGACAAATCTGATATAACAGAAACATTTAATTTGCAATGTATCTTTAGTAATTCTTTTTCAGATACATTACACTATTGTTTTGGTTTAAAAGTATTTTTATTTGTCAACACATAAAATCTGTTATATTATGAAAAACCTGAGATTACAAGAAAATGTGATGCCACATAAAACTGTACAAGTAAGTTTTTTAAATTGTAAAAATTTATTTCTTTAAACTAAATGAAGGAACAATTTATCAATTTAATCATTCAACTAAAGAATGAGAAAAAAACCATCCAAAGTATTCCCTATAATAATGTTATAGGAACTTCTATGTGCCTTGTGGGTGATAGAGCAAAGCCATTGAAAGAATTCAGTGCTGATAACTAATCAAATGTAGGGGAAATAATAATATTAAATATACTTTAATTAAATCAAGTGTATCATTTTCTCTGACTCATCCAATTCTCTGTCTTGGCTCTGCCTTTTCTAGCATGCAGGTCTTAATCTGTCACTCAAGAGCTACATATGACCCTTGGCCTGGAAAACATTGTGCATGATTACACATACTAGACTTAGATTATAAACTAAGCCACTAGGAGAATTGCATACTACATATAATTCCAAAACAGTTGAAATTGGAAATTCATTTAGACTTAGATTCAGTTGATCATGGAGAGTGATAAGTCAACACTCTGAAATTTCATACTCTTTTCAATCACAGTCTGTGAAACATCTTCCTTTATCTATAGAATTACCACTGCATTGGGGAATAGTTATTAGACTAACAGTTCTGTATATTATTATTATATCAATTGTTACATATTTGATACATGATATGCCAAAGTTAAAACTGGATACTTAGAGCAAATGATAGGAAAAGGAAAGAGATGGAGAGAAAGCCTTGACTGCAAATCCCTGAAAAAAAGATGCTAAATATAGATCATATTCGAAAATATTTATGGATACTTATTTTCTTTTATTTTTATGATCTCAGCTTTTGCTTGAGCAGTGTTAAATCACAACAGATAATATGCATTAATATTCTCAGTAAGATGCACATCTTGAGAAAAATGTGTAGTTTCTTGTATAACATGTTTTCTTAAGTAGTATGAATGTTTTGGGACATAAACAGATGGGAGAGGCAAAACCTAAATATCAGATATGTAATTTCATGGATAGTAAAACCCAATATAAATAGGAGAAATTCTAGAAATTATAATTGTGCTTGTGTATTGATCTTTGCTTCGCAGATTATAGCATTACCTTCAATAGTATAGACCATCCAGAATCTAGACTGTAAGTAATAAGTGTCCCAGAATAATTTTATTTCTTCTTTTATAGTGAACAAGTTACTGAAAGAATTGAGTTTAGAAAAACAGAATGATTCAAAATCCAGAAAAAAATGGGATAGGGATGTATACTATTTTCATATCTGCTTAATTTATAAAGCACTTAAAATATTAAGAATGACAGAATCAGAAAAGATAAAAATTACAGTCAATATAAAAATTACAGTCAAGATCAAAACACAAGTAATTTAAGATATGCAGAAGGCAAACATCAGTTCTTAGCAAAAAATGAAAGATTAGAAAGCTCATTGTGAAAATAAAAATAGAAAATAAAATATCTGGGTTAATGTCATCAAAGATAATATCACCCAATATTTATAAATCTCCAGATATATTTTATTCCCAGGATGACTCAGGATTTTTTTGCATTGTTTTCTAGCATTCTGCAATTCTTTGCCATAGGAGAATGGTGAATCTACCTGTCCCTTTATGACCGCATAAGCCTGTGACTGTTTTACCCTGCCTATTTCTCTTTTTCCCTGAAGGTTCCTAGATTGGGGATGAATGAAATGAAGAGCAATGGGGGGTGATAAGAAGTCTATTTTACATCTATGGACTCTTTTCTTTCTTCTATTTTTAATTAGTTTTGATAAAGACTTTGAAATGAAGTTAAAAGCTCAACTTTAACATCAAAAATTAAAGTCCAAATGACAAGATTTATAAGCCTCCAGTTATCAACCAATATGTTTACTGAGCTCACAGTTAATGGTGAGAAAGTGAAGCCTGAAGATCATATTTATTTTCTTTGTCTCAAGAAGTCTTGGCACAGGGAAACACAGACAACCTATTTCTTTCCATGCCAGTATTTTTATCAACAGTGGGCATAATCACCACATAAAGCACCACATAAAGTCTATGCATTAACAAATTGCATACTCTTACTGAATCAAAACTTGAATAGAGTTATCCATTAATAAATTTCTCAGTTTCAGCACAACTCTTAGAGTTACACATTGCTGGTCAACATAATTTTTTCAAGTAACGTAAGCAAATAAGTTATCTAATTAAATAATTACAAAGTTACCAAAATTGTTTTATAGTTCTTTGATTCCAGAGAGATTTCTCAAAATGGAAAAGATAGCGAGAATATCAAGCAAAAAGCAGTAAATAAAATAACAAGCCATGGAATAGAGAAGTATTTTCATCTATCTTGTTACAAAATATTATTACAGTTTAGAAGATAATTTAGAGAGTGTTCCAAGTGTTCTTAAGTCAATATATCATTCATTATGCTCATATCTATCATATTTAAGCAAACCTGCAAAAAGATGATATTCTGTTCAAACATCGGTTCTCTTTGGTTCAACTAGGTCAGTAATAGAACCCTTGGACTTGACATCTCAAAAATTAAGAAAATGTCTAACTTCACTCTGCTGGCATATCATATCCCTACCCCAAACAAAAAAGAATAATTCTCTATCCCCTCCCTCCAAATTAAAGCCACCAGAACAGAGGCACTGGCAGCAGCATTGAGGCTAGGTCTGAAATAGAGACCCAGGTCCTGATTTCAGCCTTAGTGCCACTATTGCCACTCAAAAAGGCTGTCTTATGCTGTTTCCCAAGGTTCGGGAGCCTTGGGGAAAGCACAATTGTTTTGTGGCCCAACAGTCCCCAGGATCTGTCTTCAAGCAATGTTCTCTTTCTGTTGACTAACCATTATAGCCTACCTGAGGCTGCCTCCAGGTGGGAAAGTCTTGAAGTGACTTTAGAAAATGCACTTCTGTGACCTTGCAGCTTCCAAAACTATGCAAAGGCACATCCCTGTGCATGTTTTTTGGAGGCTCCGGAGGCTGCATGAGAGTACCGCCCTCTTTTGTAAGAGAGCATGCGGCCTCCTGTTGCCTTTGAAAATTATGTGAGAAGGGGGCACATTTTCAAGAATTATTAGGAGTTGATGAATACTGGTGTGTGTTACCCAAAACATCATTGTGTGTCACCTTTGACACATGTGTCATAGATTCATCAATCCCTGAATTAGCCCATGCTTTCTGTAAGTTTCCTTCCAACAATTAGTATGAGGTAGAAATTAATTCACTTTAAATCACAACCTGCTTGGCTACTTTTAACTAAAAATATTAAAACAGGTCATCCAAATATTAATATACAGTGGTGCCTCACAAGATGAGATTAATCCGTTCCGGAAGAACGATTTTAGCATGAAATGCTCGTAAAGAGAAACGCAGTTTCCCATAGGAAACAATGGAAAGTCAGATAATCTGTTCCACACCCCCAAAAA
>JANHZU010009189.1:165093-179498 GCA_032468055.1 Acrochordus granulatus | reverse complement strand
TGTACCACACACTACTATTTATCAGTTTATTCGAATCATACATTCTTAAATGCCGTTGGAACTGTTTGTAGATGTAAGAATTGTATATATATTTTAATCATCATGCTGTGTCCCGAAGATATAAATACTGTAGATATTTCATATGGATATTATGTATATTTCTTTATCACAGTATTGTCTCTCACACATACATTTTCTTTCCAAACTGTGGTATCTCTTCATTTATAAATTTAATTTGATTATATCCAATCTTTCTATTCTTTCTATACAAAGTAGCTAAGAATAAATGAAGAAATTATTACATAGTGTTGCATTATGAAATTTGAAAAGTTGCTTGAGGAAAAAGGTTCAGGGGACAAACTAAGAAGGTATAGGACTTCTACAAAAGATTTGTCCAGTTTGTTCAAATTAATTACAGATGAATACAACAACAGCCTCTATACAGGAAGAGTTTCTTTCATCTGTAGTTCCCCCTTGTTGAGGCTGAGTTGGACCCTCATCCTCCTTTGTGTAACCTGAAAAACCATCTTTCTCATCTTTCCACAGTCTTCCCATCAGGAGGAAGCAATCTGAGTGAGTCTCTATTTGGATATGGGAAAATTCCTACCAGCAGAATGTAAAACTAAACCAACAATTATGTTTCCCTCGTTCATTATCAATGGCCCAAAATACAGTAATCTGATTTACAGCTCAATTGTGACTATATTAAGGATAACAAATAATTCTTCCTTGGCAAATTTCTCATAAACCAACCTGGTCTACTCATCTCTGCATAATGCATGGATCAAACAGCAATTATTAATTGTTTATATCTCAGAAGGCTGTCATGCAGATTCTTACCAATATATATGGTAAACTAGTAAATGATATGCACTCTTAATTACATAGGTTGACGAAGAAATATCAATACCACGTTGAAAGGATGGATTAAAAAAATACTTAGGCAGAAATAAAACAGAACACAATTTGATGAAATGTGTGAGTTAAGTGGCCTGGAAACAGAGAACCAACTATTCATTGTTTTCTTCCCCTAGTAACATCTATGCATGCCTTTCTGTTGGTCTTCTGTTATGGGATACCACTCTCTGTTCCTTTCTCTCTAGTTTCTCATTTAGTTAGATCTGTGTTTTTTACCAACTATGAATGCTTTTGCCTCCATTTTTTCTTCAGGTCTTTGTGGCTGATTCCCACTGTCTTCCTTCCTTCAAATATCTTGCCTGCTACCTCTTTCCCTTGGATTCTTGAGTTAAAGATTGCCCTCCCATCACTTTTTCAGACCTTAACTCGCCTGCCTGAGCTGTATTTCTTCTCTCTGTCAATATTTCATCCATCCTCTTCTGTTATTTCCTCTATTAAGTGGAATTCCCCTGAATTCAAAATTCATTTGAAATTCCCCTGAAGCCAAACTGACGTTTCCTTCTTTCACATATGCTGCTCTGCTTCTAAAAATGTGAACTAGGATGAATTTTCAACAATTCTGATTTGCATTTCCACAGCGGAGAAACTTTCATCTAACAGGCCTGTAAATTACATATACATCAGAATGTATTTTTGTTTTGCTCCAAATTTTAAATACCTTATACCACTGTATATTTTTATTTAGCTCTATCTGAACAATACTTGGGATTCAACTATTTGCTTTGAGGCAAAGGAAATAAATACAACACACGTGTCAAAACATAAAGAAAAATGGTATATTTTCTGAGGAAAGAAAAAAATATCCAGATTATGTCTCACCACCATTATTAAAACTCTCATATAATTTGCTCTTGTTTATGAATATTCCATGATGTCACAAAAAGTCAACCAATTATTACAACCAAAAGATAGACAAATTCAGTTTACAGGCAACTGAATGGCAGGTCCCTGTGCTGTTAATCTATATGAATATTGCATTTGTTGTTTGAATCACCCTTAGTAAGAATATCTATGTGCTTTTAGCAAAGTTAAAAAAAAATTGCAAAACTTTTTCAGAATGGCAACTGGACATTTATTATTTGATGTAATAAGAAGTCATTTCATCTCCTATCCAGGAGACTTTATTATTACCATGTGAAAAGGAGAGAGATGGCAAGAATATGTATGTATTTTTATTTATTCATAAACAAAAAGTACAGGACACACACCAGAAAAAGTTCTCACATAGCAGACTAACAGAGTAATAAAGGCTAAGCAATAAAGATTTAGAGACTAGTTTTGCCCTTCAGGGTCAGCGCAATACATATCAAAAATCAAAGAATCTATTTATGTAAACACATATTAAATCCACTTAATAGAGGAGGAGGAATTGGACATCAATTATCTCCTGTTTACAGTGTAGCTTTGTCTCATCCTCCCAAACACATCAGCCAAATACATCAGTGTGTATTGTGCTGACCCTGAAGAGCAAAACTAGTCTCTAAATCTTTATTGCTTAGCCTTTATTACTCTGTTAGTCTGCTATGTGAGAACTTTTTTCTGGTGTGTGTCCTGTACCCTCCCATGTGAGAAACATACATATTCTTGCCATCTCTCTCCTTTTCACATGGAAATGATAAAGTCTCCTGGATGGGAGATGAAACGACTTCTTATTACATCATATAAAAGTCCAGTTGTTGTTTTAAGAAACTTTTTGCAATTTTGCTATAAATAATGATTTGGATTAATGAGAATATACATAGATATTTGCCTACATGCTTAAACTCTGGATATTCTAAGGTACTTTTTGTATGTGAAATGCAATATGTTTGAAGTTAAAGTTTAACTTTTAACATTTATGGAGAAGTGAAAGCTGGTTTACATATTATGTCTGCCACATGGCAGCCAATTTTGGTCACTTCACATGGCAGCTGCTGCTAAACTGTTCATAGGCAACATCTCACAAGAAGGTTTGGTGATTTTCTTTATGCTGTCATAAATAAATATTCTGTAGTTTTCACTATAACAATATAAATAAAATTGCTTAGCCTGTGTGAATTGAACCCAGATATCTCCAGTTCTATGTTAACAATTTAATTACTACATTACATTGGCTCTCATGTATGTTGCTGTCAAACAGTCAGTTCTTCAAGATATTCTGAGGACTATTTCAAGAACAGTGTTCTGTTCCTTGTAGATCTACTGCAAGGTATCTAATAAAGGCCACAAGAATAAAAAGCACCATAGTTACATAATCTTGAGTTATGAAGAAAAGTGTTAAAGAAGCAATTGAATCAAAACTGTGGTTAGGTTTTGTAGATAGTCTGGAGGTTAAGTCATAGCAACTGGACTTCTTTCCATTTGCCTCAAGACGTTTTGCTGCTTATCCAAGCAGCTTCTCCAATCTGAGAAAAAGTTGGTTAGGGGACCCCATCTATGTCATCCAGGTTGGTTGTGTTTCTCACTTAACCTGATTAGGCTTGTTTGATGGACAATAGGATATGTGAATAGATTTCCTATTGTCCATCTCTTGGAGGGCCATCACATGTATGAAAAACTGAAAAGAGACCCCACCAGAAATTACAAGAAAAAGATGATACACAGCTTGAAATGATTGGAAGAAGAGGGCTCCTTCAACAGGGCAACCTACCACTGCCTGTATCCTGGAGAAGCTGTTCCCTGCCTTTACAGACTCCCAAAGATCTAAAGGAAGGAGCTCCTCTCAGACCCATTGTCAGCAGCATTAATTAATCAACATAACATATTGCTAAATACCTTGCCACCATACAACCTTTGGTTAGACACACTGACCACCACATTCATAATTCTGAAGAATTTGCTTCTGAAGTCAGGGCTCTGAAACTGGATACAGGTGAAACCATGGTATCCTTTGATGTCACCTCACTCTTCACCAGCATCCCCACCACTGATGCCCTAACAACCATTAGGAAAATACTTGAATCTGAAATATAAATATAAAATCTGAAAATATCTGAAATATAAAATCTGAAAATACTTGAATCTCAATCTGGACCAAATCTGCTGTCTCCTGGACCTGTGTCTGAGCACCCACTTATTTCACTTACAAAGGTGACTCTATAGGCTGTACCATGGATTCTCTTGTGTCACCCTTTGTTGCTAGCCTATACATGGAAGAAGTGGAGAAGAAAGCACTCAGCTCTTTCCAGGGGATGGCACCAACCCACTGGTTCAGGTATGTGGATGACATCTGGGTCATCAAAGTCCAGGAGGTACAGGCTTTCACATATCATATAAACATGATAGACTCTAACATCAAGTTCACCAGGAAAGACACCAAGGACAAGGCTAGCATTCCTAGACTGTGGAGTTCTTATTGGGACCTGTGGCAAGCTAGAAAGATCTACAGGAAACCCACACAGAGAGACCAATACCTGATGTTTGACTCCCACCATCCACTTCAGTACAAACTAGGAGTCATCAGGACACTACATCACAAAGTAGAAACCATCCCTACCTCTAGGGATGCCAAAGAGAAAGAAAACAGGCACTTGAGGACAGCTCTTAAGGCCTGTGGGTATCCAAATTGGGCCTTTATTAAATCAGCATCTAGATCCAACAAAAGAATGGTAGACAGAGCTGAGATTCAGAGTCAACGGAAGAAACTTGTCATTCCTTACATGGCCAGTGTGTCAGAGAAGCTAAAGTGGATATTTGGAAGCACCACATACCTGTGTTTTTCAAACTCATCAACATCCTGAGATAGAGGCTTGTACACCCTAAAGATCTAACACCAAAACATAAGAAAAGCAATATAGTATAGTGTAGTGAGGATGTAATGGCCTTTACACAAGAGGATGGCCCAGCACAGGACCAGAATCAGCAGTTTACCTTCATCTTAAGGAAAACAGACACTCATTTGAGGACAATAATGTTCACATTTTGGACAGAGAAGATAGGTAGTTTGAGAGAGGAGTGGAGGAATCCATCTATGCCAAAGTGGAGAATCCTTTCCTCAATAGAGTGGAGGCCTCGGATACAACTTGTCCACCCATTTTTCATCCTGCTGTTTCATTAATCCCCAGAAGATTAAGACCACTTCACAGATTCACCAGGGAGATCACACTTAATGACCCACTTGGGGATGAGTAAGGGATTTAGGAGCTGAACATCTATATGCCAAGACTATCTATTCACATCTCCTATTGTCCATCTAATGAGCCTCATCAGGTTAAGTGAGAAACTCAGCCACCCTGGAAGACATATATGGGGTCCCCTAACAATTTTTTTTCAGACTGCAGAAGCTGCTTGGATAAGCAGCAAAATGTCTCAAACCAAAAGAAAAGAAGTCCAGTTGACATGACTCAAACTCCAGGCAATACTATCTGGATGACTGAGAATTTTCATTGACATCCTGTGGATAGGACTTTTTTAAGGAAATGCGGGGGGGGGGATGGAACATCAGGTTAGGAGAATCCTCCATCCATGTAGCTCTAGATCAATTTCTTAAAGCATGTACTCAATATGGAATACCCAAAGAAACTTAATTAAAAATCAAAGATTAAAGGGGGAAAGTTGGATACAAAATTACCAGGCAATGGAATCCTCTAAGGAAAATAATCTTGTTGGCTTGATTTATACATCAACTAGCAGAGATTTAGGTTAGCTCGTAGCTAGACCTGGCTCCTGAAGATCCTCTCAGTTCAGTCTACCTGCTGGGTGATGGAGTTGCATTAGTTAATTCACTTTGTTTGAAAAATCCACCCATAGAGGAAAGATATGTAATTTAATCAGTTTCCACCCCACTTGAAAACCTCACAAGCCCAATATACCTATTGGCTAACTTGGAGCTGGGTTAGCCTACAGGGCATCTAAAAATCCACACAGCCTGAGGCAAACACAAGGCACTCTTTTCAAGGACATTGCTTTGAAAATGAAATGATAGCGTTAGAGAGCCATCATTTCTTCACCTTACAAGTAAGCTTGTAACTTGCCTCATCCATCTGAGTTATGGGGCATTTCTAGAGCCAGCACATCATATATTGCAGCCCACTTACTATAGACAAGGCCTGAACAGGTTGCATTTTTTTTTTATTTTTGAGGTAGCTTCATGGGGGACCTTTTCCAAGCTTTGAGCCAGGCCACAAAAGGGTCAAGGTCAAACCTTGGAAGTTTTATGCATTTTGTCCTTCAGAAGCTGTTTTTTGTAGTTTCAATAGCCTTTTGAGAGAACTATGCCATAGATAAAATAGCTGGAAATTTATAAAAACATATATTTTGTGAGAAGTGCTTTAAAAAAGGGGCTAAAAAGGCAGCAGTGGAAGGCAAAGGGTGGAAGAGTAAAGCATTTGTTACTCTAAGGAAAAACAGCTGAAAGGTTATGAGCAATTCTCCCTCACCTCTTCTCAAATGATAGTGAACTATGGACCAAGAAAGCAATCCATGGCTAAACTAGAATTTAACTGTAATAACATATTGTTACCCACCTTCCACCTTTCCATTTTCTGTGAAGTGTCAGAAAACACCCAAACAACACAAGAAAATGAATCCCTCTTCCCAGTCCAATTGAAATTGACAGCAATTCATTAATTATTTGAAACCATGATGGTGTTGTAGAGAAACTAAGAGACTCTGAAGGAAGATCCATTGCTAAATGAGGGGAAAGCTATGGCTCAGTCCGAAAGGCCAAACCTCAAATGAGTCAGGAATTAAGGAACAATGGCAGAAGAGGAGAATGACAAACTTGATTCTCCCTTGATCAACTGTGAACTGATTCTTAAATAGTGTAGCTAGGAAAGCAGCCATACTCCATCTGAAATGTTCTGAATTGAAAGGAATTCTGCTTCTTGCTCCTGTGATGGTTGTGATGAGGACTGGTTGTGGTGAGACAGAGTGATTCTTGGTGTAGTTTGCAAACTCATTCCTTCTTCAGTTCACGCTCCAGTGTGACTCACATAAAGAGTGTAACCTCATCATCAGCTTCGCGTGCTGAGAAGTCAGGTTCAAAACTCATAACTTCCTGGGAACTCTGCATATCAAGCTTCCAGTGGTTTAGCTGCACTGTGATTCCCAATTGGATTGGTAAGAATCACACAGCAAAGCTCTAAAAATGATAGTGAACTATGGAGGTCGAGAGCTTTCACAAAAGTGTTGACTTTGGCATTGTGATGTCATGACATGAACCCTAAAGCTAGTAGAAAAGGGGAGGAGTTTACATTGTCACATTCAATGCATGTTTCATTGTTTGCCCCCACTTGGTTCCCTTCTATGGATGCCAATTAGTGGTTAAATGGCACAAAGTGAAAGCCTCAGGTTCCAAGCTGGGCTTCAAGGATTATTGGCGATCCATGAGCATGTCCTTTGTTTTTTGTAGCTTAGGGACCTAACTAAAAATAATCATTGTTTTAAAATGGCCCAAATCAAAATAACAAATCTCATGAGAGATCAGCCATTTTTGAAATGTTATGTTTATATTTATTTTTTATTTAATTTGAGGTTCCATAGATGAGTAGAATGTTATTGTTATTATGCTGTTTCATTAAGCCTTTGTGAGGCACTTCTGTTGGAAATGTTCTCTTTTAATAAACATTTGTATTTGGAAAACAATTTGTAGCCTTGTGAAATTCTTCTGTTTCTTCCAAGCTGATAACTAGACTGATACTTCAAGACAGTGATCTGTAAAGATTTGAGGACATGACTCAGAGACATAGTAAGATCTGCTATCTGTAACATTTAGGAACAAAGTTGTTAAGCTAGTCTATTCAAAAAAAGATTAGAACGGATTCAGATTTTAACAGAGACAAAGGGTAATGTTGTTTGGCACAGTCTGGTCATTGCGGCAGAGTATCTGAAGGTTACATTTTATGTTTATTAGCATCATCCAGATGGCATTTTATGTCCTTAATAACTTTGTCCCTGACTAAGCCATGAACCTACTGTTTGACAAGCAGTGGAGAAAATATCCACCTGCTGTAAAGGTGGTTCCTAATGGCAGTTTGAGACCATTTCCTTTAAGGTGTTGACCTTTGTCTCACTTCATTATTTCTGTGGCAGAGAAGTCTCACTAGCCAGGGAGACACTTCTTTGGCTCGGCTATCAGCCTCTCCACCCACCTTCCACAAAGGACTTTGCTTTAAAGCTTTCTGAAAACCATGTCAGGGAGGTCACTGAGCAGTCAAAGGTGCCTGCTACTATCCAGAAAAGAGAGGATAGATGTAAAAGCAATAACTACCATAGAAAAAATAAACCAGAAACATGAGAACACCAAAAAAAATCTAATGATATTTAAATCACAAAAGAGAATTCTCAGAATTCTACACCCTTTCATGAAATGTAGCTAACTTCATCAGCTGCACAAGATGCTTTGTTTTTTTAACTGGTAACAGTGAACATAGCTGGAATCTCGGATGCTTGGGTCTAGTTCATATTAACAGTACTGTTAATAAATAATAAATTATAATAAAAATGCCACTTATTAAGCCATGAATGACCATGAGACATGCATTTTACTCCTTGTACCTCACTTCCTCTTTTCATGCACCATAATTCTCTCTCTTGCTCAAACAGTGATACTGTGATTTAATGTCATTTAATAAACAAGTTATTAAACTAAAACACAAATTTGATTTATGATCCCAGTGAATCATTAAACTATGCTTTCTGTTTCAGATGCCCTCTGATACAGAAAAACAGGGAATTCTGTTTCAGCAGACAAATTTTTAAGCATAAAAACAGCCACCCAAAAGCTGATTGCTTTTTAAGTAGCTTCTGCAGGTATGTGGTGAACAGGAGCATGGTGCACAGCCTTCAGCACATCAGTTGGGAACCAATATTCTGTGACAGGCTGTTAAAGGCCCTTTTGTGCAGATCCAGGAAGTAAGCAATACAATAATACAAACTATCTCTGTTATTGTCAAAAAACTATGTGCACCTATCCAACTAGTCACCAAAAAAGCATTTATCCTTACCTAGAATTAAATCACTGAATGTCATTGTTCTTCAATTACTTAGCTATAAAATGGTGCTTTGCTCCTAACAAGCAATAGAATCTAGAGAGGTATGATCAGTGTAAATCCACTGAAATAAGTGGGCCTAAGTTAATCTGATTAATTAAATCCCATTATTTTAATTAAGCATGGCTGTCTGGACCTAGATTCAACCCAGCTAGGATATATGAATAAAGAAATTCTCAAATCTATTCAGATATAAGAATGAGAAATAGCTTCCCTAAAGGGCATTGATAAAAATGTTCTAATATGACTTTTAGAAAGGAAGTTAAAGAAAAGAATTAAACTTTTTCTTGAAAGTATTATTTCCTTCCTCTACTTTTCTATTTTTATGTCACTATAGAGAGAACTATACTAAAGTTAAATTTTAGGGAAGTAGATTAAAACACTAGCTTAATAGAATTTTCTAAATCAGGGATGGGGAGTCTGAGACCTTCCAATGGCCAAAGAGGGCATTGTTTCTCTACGTTTCTCTTCCCAAGTCTCACTCTGAGTTGTCTCCACTACTGTAACCTGGATAACTTTCAGAGTTCTGGGATCTCCTGTAGTTTTGAAAGCACTTGTAAGTGCTATCTCTTGCATCAATTCCATGAGAAATCTCTATAACTACAGAGTGCTCCTTATTTCAGAAATCCTACAGAACAAAACAGTGGAAACTGGGGGTTAAGAGATGGGGCAGAACTATTTTTTCTCATGTCTAAACTCTTCATGCAGCAATACAGCTTCTAAGACAGAGATGAACAGAAAGCTCTGTCTATGATTGTCCATTGTATTTAATATCACAACTGGACAGTTAATCTGAAATGTGAAGGAGCCCTCAAATCTCCATTTGTCAGAAGAGACATTCGATATATTTATCTTGGATGCATTTACCCAGGGTTGTTCTGAGGTTAAGCACAGAGAAACAACTGATCATGTGATCCTTCAAGCAGGTAGAATATAGGAAAGACTCCTTCAAAGAGCTCATCTTATGTTGGGTACATTAACACGTCTATGTATTTTTCTTGGCAACAACATACTTTGCCATTGACTTATAGAGAATTTTGTTTTCAAATTTTCCAGTCTAGTCCATACCTAGAGCTTTCCTTTGTGGTCTCCCTTTCAAGTACTAACCAGGTGCAATCCTGCTAAGTTTGACTAAATGCTGCCACTGGCCATAATGATGTGAAGGTATTAAATAAATACATCAGAAAAATGATAATGATTTAAAAAGAAATATGAATTTGTTCCCAGGACAAAGAAATTATTCATAGCTGCAATTTAGCATAAGGGTTGCCTTCAACATCAATTATTCAAAATCAGCTGCTTAAGGCATTTTGTTATTCAACTGAGGAACAAACAATATAGTCCTCCCCCAGGTCTAGCTGTATAGTACCCCAAATTATTTTGGCATTCAAAGTAAGAAAACACAGTATTTCTTGGTTAGTAGCCATGGTTTAAGTTTTCACTTGTAAAGCAAAAGAGGGTGACTCCTTTCTAAACCATTACCAAACATATATATATATGAAATAATTGATGATATCTCTGTAATTTTATACTTTTGTGCTAAAACATAGGATATGTATAGACATGGCCCAGCATGCCCAATGAATTATGGCTTATCTGGGAATTTAAACACAAAGATTATAAAGAGTGGGCTGAAACATTGCCAGGAGTACTAAAATTAGTATTCCTGCTATCAAACTAAATATATGTTTTTTAAAAAGTAATACGAGGGCGTCGTTATTGAAACTGCAATCATCCTTTGCAATAAACACTGTTTTCCTCAAAAGCTGCTATACAATAAAGCTATATCAGGACTTGGATATTCTGCCCTTATAATTAAAACAAGTCTACAGAGAGAAAACCTACTAATTTTTCTTTTAAAGTTGAGTTTTATTGTGTTCATGCAGAAATTATGGAGAATTATTCGTCACAGGCTTCTAAGAGTATTAAAGCCATTATAAAGAACACAAGGACAAACCTTTCTTTTATAAAGAAGCTGGTGGCCACAATGAGCCTAGTGCTCTCCACTGAATGACAATGATCTCCCAGAACCTCAGTGAAAGCTATTCCCAGAGGCATTATTGGTAATAATTAAGAGATCCGATGTTTCATTTTTATGTAGTACAATCAGGCCCACCACCCAAGTGGCTTTCAATCTCACATTCAGCCAGGAAAAACAGAAGAGAAAGAAAAAGCAAATATCATTGTGGGAAGAACTTATGATAATGGTAGTCTTGCATACTTAGACTGCAATTCTATTTTCACTGTGGAGGATTGTTAAAATTCATCTGTGGAATTTGGGAGTATTCTTTGATTTTTTGCCATAACTGTGAAAATATAAACACAATTACAGTACATTCACCTTGCTGCCATTTCATTATATCTTGACTACAACACAATGAGACTTCAGCAACATGTTCTCTATGGGGTGAGTCTTGAAGAGTGGCTCACAGCATAACATAAATTGGGATAGAGTAACTAACACACAATATTGGATATATATTAAAGAAATATTTGTGATTGCCAAGTGTTTTGGTTTGAACAGCCGGTACCTTGCCTGGTTTAGATAGCTTATGAGGCATTGGTATCAATGGTAGGCAATGGCATATACCTGAATTCCCAAGAAGATCACATACAAAGTTTCATGTAGAAATGTGCAGCTCTTTATATCATCTGGGCAAGAGGTTGCCACATGAAAGGGTAAATTTTCTTTTGTTAGAGGTCTTTAAACAAAGATGAGTGGTCATCTGTCAGAGATGCCATTGTAGATTTGGTACTGAGATCAGGGTTGAACTAGATGGCCTCAAAGGTACGTTCCTACTCTTTAACTTTACAATTTCAGATTTATGCCCTTGGGATAAAGATAAATGATTCTCTACAATAAATGCCATGAAAATTCTCACCAGCCTGAACTGAGAATTACCATCATCCCTACCTAAGCAGCCTGTGGCTTCAAGAAGAATGTGTTTTGTTAATCTCTCTTCTGAAAGAGAGCAATTCAGGCTACTTAAGTGCCTAAACCCCAATTCAAAATGATTCAGAAACCAGAATTGTTCTGAATCCTGGACCTGGTTTGGCCACAACTCCGTAAAGCAGCTTATCCAAGAACAGGATCTTTGCCACCAGATTATATGTGCATATGTGGTCACACAATCTGGCCAAACAGATTGTTCAGATTCTACAAACTAAAAATGATCAAACAGTATCGGCTTCCTAGGCACCTCCAGGCAACTAAAAAATGTGACAGTGGAGAGAAGTTTCTACAATCTTAAAGTAGCTCACAACAAATCATGAAAATACTGAGATAATACAAAAGGAGTAGAAAATATTATTTTCTTTGGGTTTGATTAATTTATGTGTTTGTTTTTCAATAAGCAATGAACAATTTATCATATAAGTCCTCATATCCCACTTTTTGATTCAGATGTGCACGGAGAATTAGCAACAGCGGTAGAAATAATAATAATAATGTTTATCCTGGGTCCTTGATAGGTTTATAAAAATGCCAAATCCAGTCTGGATGAAGCCAGTCATTACAAATAACAGGTATCTTCAAACTGAATTGGACTCAAGCAAAAATAACTAAAAGCCCTGGATAGGAATACCAGAAAAATAATGACAATGAATCATGCCTTTCTCCCATTCAACAATGTCGATAGACTCTATTTACCAAGGACAATAGATGGCTGTGGAATTAGCAAGTACTCCAGATAGTTAAAGAAGAAAAAAAAGGATGTTTGAAGGACAGTGAAGAAGATGCACTGAAGCTGATATACCATGAGGGCTTACTGAATATTGGAAAGACTGGTGAAATGATTAATAAAAAAGAGATATGGCAAGACAAAGTACAGTACAGTGGAACCTCTGATTGCGAGCATAATTTGTTCCAGAAGAGTGCCCTTAATCCGAATCACTCTTAAACTGAAGTGAGGTTTCCCATAGGAAACAATGTAAAGTTGGATGATCCATTCCACACTCCCAAAAATATTCATAAAAAAATAATTTTCAATGGTATTTTATGTAGAAATGATTGTTCCTAATATCTGAAACAAGTAACAATGATTAATACACAATATAAAGTAGAAATTAAATTAACCAGCACTTATGGATATGCTCCAAGGCAGATTCTGGCCATAAGCTGCTGCTCGGCCAGTACTGTCTGGGAGGCCCTCTTTGGATTGGGAGAATCCACTGCCGCTTGAGGGCAAAATAGCCTTTTCTGTCAGTAATGCCTTTCCAAGAGTCTTTCTTGGGTAGTTTGGAAATGTTTCTTATCATTATAACCTGCATTCGAGCTATGAGATGGGGAGAAGAGATGGGCAGGAGGGGGATGGGCTGGATGGTGCCGTTCAAGGAGGGCTGTGTGTGTGTGAGAGTGACAGGAAAGTTGGAGGGTCAATCTTCCTATGCTTTGAAAAGAGTCCTGGCTGGCATGAGGGAGATGGGAGAGAGGAGAGGAGGGGGGAGGGTTATTGCTTGGAAGGAGAATCTGGAATCTGAATCTCGGGAGTTCTTTCTCTTGAACGACTTTCACTTCAATTATGCTTTTTATGCAGTGAGAGAGGAGAACCATCCTCTGAGGTTGAGTTCCAGGGGGAGCTCAAAAGCAATGGATTTAATGGAATACAGGTCTGGGAATTGGATTTTCTTTACCATTAGACAGTTACACTTGATTTGAATGGTTTAAATAATAATGATAGATAAGAAAGAATGGTACTGAAGAATAGACCGATTACTGTAAAATTTTTTAAAAGTTTATTAGTTTGTTGAAGTTTATTTCTGATCAAACACCATAATAGCAAGGATATTACAATACAATTTAGGCTAGTACAATCAGATAAGAACAGATAGGAATTCCAAACAGGAATTTTTAAATATTACAATTATAATGGTTGCAATATTGCAACATTCCCCTCAAGGAATTCAGTAATAATGGTATATTTTGTCTTCATTGAAGAATGACTTGCTCTCATCCTGTTTCTTCTTCAAAGTTCCTAAACAATGTTTCCTTACTATTTAGAGTGAGAAATCCAGTGCCTTCATTTTGCCTTTTTTCTGCTTCCAAGCTATTTTTTGTACTCCCTGGCTTATCCAGGCAAGTGCCCTTAATCACTAAAAGGATCTACTGAAATCAGGAAAGCTTTCCAGTATTCTTCTTCACTGTATCCACAGAAAGCTTCTGTTGGTGAGAATTTTTTTTCCTTCCTTTTTTTCCTTCTTGATTTCCATTCTAGCCAATGGGAACTTTGTCAAAATTGTGTTATAGTCATGTAATCAGCATTTTGAGTTTTTTTTCCATCTTTTGGTAATCCTAAGAAAATAAAAGGACTCTTGCTTGTTCAAATGAATCTAAACCAGCAAACTAATTTCTACAATGTGTCACAGAAAGCTCACAACCATGAGTAAATAGACCTTTCCCATTAAGCAACTGACATTTAGAACAGAAACATATGCTAGGGTCACTTGAACCCCAAATTTCAATAGAAATCATTATTATTTCACATAGCTCTTTTTGGTGTCCTGGGATTTACTCAAATT
>JANHZU010009189.1:78585-88757 GCA_032468055.1 Acrochordus granulatus | reverse complement strand
ACCTCTGGCAGAGCTCTCATCTTCTTTAGAGCACACAAGCCCCCCAACCACAGCAAGGTGGTGCCTCACTGGGGGGACAATGTTGTGCACATACACACAAATTAATTGGAAATATTCACTCCCCCATATAAGAAAGGAGAGCTTATTTAGGGATAGGCTTTTTGCAGATTCAAAGAGGAGCTCATTTGAAAAGCCAGGGAATGAGAAAGGGTTCATCATGTTACGAAGAATCAAGACAAAATCTAAAATCATTAGGAACTGAGGCTGTGGAGATTGTCTTAGAAGCAACCAGATACCACAAGGCTCCATCAGCAGCACCCATCCAATGGGCTTTCACCACAATGTCTTCTTCTCCAGTCAATATTTCTCCAATTACAATAAAATCCAGGTTACTTATTCCTTAAATAGTTGTTGCTTCACTCAACCTAAGCCAGCTGGAGTATAAACATGTGCTCTGTCCTTATGAGTTGGCTCCTTTTGGTGAGAACCAAAAGAGGATGTCCCATGTGATAAGATCCAAAAGGATTACTCCACTTCAGGTCCAATCTATTAAACATTATTCTATGACACCCAGAAAACATGCTTTCTCTGTTCTTGTACCTGTCCTCTAGAACAGTATTCTCCTGATGTCCATATGATTCCAATCCAGCTGTCCTTAAAGGTCTGACTATTTTCACAGGCACTGAGCTAGAATGTTGTGTGAATATACCACTGAATTTGAGACTGATAGTTGTTTATTTGTACAGGGTTTTCCCACAGTGTTTTATCATTATGTCAATTGCTTATATTCTTTGTTTTACCCTTGTAAGCCACCCAGAGTTGTATCCAAGTGGGAAGCTATAAAAATTGACTGACAAACTGGACAGATAGATAGATGGATATGGATAACAAGAGACAGCTTCCAGTTATAGCAGCTAAAGCAGAATGGAACACTCAACTCATTTTTGCCTAGAGCAAACCCTTTACAGTCTATACTCAAAACAAAACAGCTCCATTTCACTTGGTATTTTGAACACAAATGCTTGAAACATATATGTTTTGTTTAGGATATGGACCACAGAAAAACAACTTCCATAGACAAAAGAATTTTTGGAAAGACTGTTTTACATCCTCCTATAGAAAGTCTACACTTCAGTCATCTTGATTTACAGAAACATAAAATTGTATGGATTCCGTCCATTAAATTGATGAAAATACTACTTACCTTTGTGTACTCTGTACTCAGATCTTATACCACCAGCAATCCAGGCTATATAAAAGTATTTTCCTAAGAGAACTGAATTCCAGTGGCAATCTCCCTAACAGCACCATTTTAAGTACCGTGGATATTAAGTCATTATATATCAGCATTCCCACAAACCTGGACTTCAAGTCATCAAGACCTTCCTCACTGATGTCAACACAACACACCTTTCTCCAGATTATGGCTTTGTACTCACCCAACTATTGTTATTGGTAATAACATGTACCTGCAAATCAGTGGCACAGCCATAACACACATACAACTCTACAATGTGCCAATATTTTCATAACTGATCTGGAATAATACTTTCTCAAATCTTACTCCCTGAAAGCCCTGTATTTGAGATTCATTGCTGACATTTTCATCACCTGGACCCATGGAAAATAATTTCTCATCAAATGTCATTGTGACCTTCTCTCCTCTACCATCAACCTCAGCCCAAATCTATCTTCAAAACAAATCCACTTTTTCATGTCATAATAAAACTATACAATGGACATCATGTTATATGGGAAGATCACCATTCACCCCAGATGATCTAGACCCATTACAGGCTGGGATATACTACCATGATGGTATTGATTATCCCTGTGAATTATATCTGGTGAGCCCAGAATGGGAGTGGTGAATCCATTTTGCTCCTTTTTGATTCTCAGCAGTTTTTGATATAATTGATCATGAGAATCTTCTGGGCTGGCTGAAGGAGTTGAAAGTGGGAGGCACTGTCTTTCAATGCTTTTCCTCCTCCTTCCAGTGTTGGTTCCAGTTGGTGTTGGTAGAGGGGGAGAGATCTGGCCTTAGGCCTTTGCTGTAGGACTCAATTCTCTCCCTGCCCCTATTTAATGTCTACATGCAAAGGCTGGGTGAGGTCATCTGTTAGCACAGGGTTAAGTACTATCAGTATTCTGATAATATTCAGCTGTATATCTCTACCCTAAGCCACCCAAGTGATGTCATCAAGATGCTTTCCCAGTACCTGGAGGTTGTGTGGGTCTGGAGGAGGAAGAGCCAGCTTCAGCTCAACCTTGAGAAGAGGAAATGGGTGTGGGGATTTAGGATCCCTAATTTCTAGTAATTGGCTATCTTTAACTCTGCTAAGTGATACTCCCCCGGTCAGAACTGATCCACAGTTTACGGTTCTTCTGAAGACACAGCCCCTGATCAAAGAGTAGGTGGGAGCCATGGCCAGGTGTGGGCTTCACACAAATACATCTTGTGCTGCATCTGTGTATCCAACCTGTCTTCCCTTCCCTTCTCCTTCCTGCCTCATCCAAATTTAAATCTTATATCAGTCTAGTTACTCTATCCATTTTATGAAGTGATCTGTAATTCACAAAAGTGAATGCCTTTTAATAAAAACTCTCTGTGTAAAAGGTGTTATTAGACTCTTTCTGATTTTGGCTACCAAAAAAACTAACATGGCTCTCTTCCTACAGCATGTAATTTAAAGCTTTTATTTTAACAATGTTGCAATCAAGAAGTGGTCAGAAGACAGATTGTGGTTCAGTAAAAGGATTGAGTTGTTACTTTTGCTTTTTCTCACATTCTATTTTAATTTTTTGTTTATAAAGAATTGACAAATTTTGGTTAGTTTTGATCAAAATTAAACCAAACAATTTTTTTCATCAGAGGTTCATTGTATACATTCAAAAGTTAGAGTTATTCCCAACAGGGAAAGCTCCATATTGTAACTGTCTGAGATGTAACTATTAAAGAAGTGAAACTTGTGAGAAAAAGAGGTAGTAGTCCTAATTCAGCATCTCCAGCACTGGCTGAGAACACAAGGATTCAAAGCCAGATTTTTAAGTACCAAGCCAGAAATAGGCAATTAGGTATTTTGGTCTACATCTCTCACAATTTCTGGCCTTTACCATATCGACGGAGACTTATAAAAGTTGTTATGCTGGATGGCATCTGATTGCCTGAGCTATATGTATATATATGTACTGTATATAAAAACATGCCTAGATAGAGTAATCTGTTATTTTCACAATCAACCTCAAACCCAGCTTCCCATCCTTCTGAAACACTGGGAATTACAATTTGGAATCCCATTACAAAATTGTGGGAAGTATTGCAGCTGTAATACACATAGAATGTTTTTAACAGTTGGATGCACCATATAAATATTTGTTTGGTATTAAACAGCAGTTTACATTCAGGATTGCTTAATCCCGTTTACGTACTCCTTTTTTGTAAATTAAAAACAAATGGTGATCTACTGTGACTTTTGGAAAAAACAAATCCAGGGTCCATGTAAGTCCTAGTATCCTCCTTGCAAGTTAGATATTCCCTTCAAGTCTAAACCAAAGGGTATGCAAGCAAAACATGGAAGAATTTCAAAGAAAGAAGGAAAGCAAAAAATTTCAAGAGGGTTTCAAATGCCTTTGGGCTTCAAGAAAGAAAGAAAAGATGTGAATAGAAAAAAAGGCTATTTAGTGCAACTAAAGTGTACACATACACATCATTCTACATTTGGAAAAAACATTCAAGCATTTTAACCTAAAAATTAAGGCTTCCCCTCTCAAGTTCTATGTTTCTGAATTTGCTTGTTGTTGCTCATCTACATTTCAGGTTTTAAAGAAAGGCAGTCCTGATATAGCCACTTCTACCTCTTTGCTCGCATGCTTTAAAATAGTATTTCTCAATCTCAGCATGCTGGTTGGGGAATTCTGGAACTTGAAGTCCATACATCTTATATCTACTGAGGTTGAGAAACACTGTTTTAGAAGATTCTCAGTTTTCAAGTTTCAGAACCAGGAAGAATTGTGGCTTTTTCAAGAGAGGTTATCATACTCCATATTGTGAAGAACATTACCAGCTGTCATGTTTGTTTGTTTGTAACTGAGGCCATTCTTTCTGCCAACCTATTACATTTCGCATTGTCTTAAGGCTCCTTAGCTGATTTCTTGGAAAAGGTGAGACTGCTTTTGTTGTTAAAAAGTGATGACCTCAATTTTTTTCCTGCTCTACATTCCTATTCAGTTACCAGGATCAATGAAAGTAATTACATGAAAACCCTTTTATTCCCAGCCTTGAGGTACCATTGTTGATAGGTAATTTACAACTCATACCTAAAACAACTAGCAATGATGTGGCTTGATCAGCAAATGAAACTGCATGGGATTTGAAAATCAGAAGTGTGATAGCACTTTTTCCAACTCATACCTCTGATCAAATGAACTGAATTTGGAAAAATGCTACTCCTCCAATCATGCCTGGCCTTAGTTTTCCTGTGTTAAAGTTTCTAGATGGAGTCATAAGGCTGCTAAGAATAAAATGTAGTAATATTCTTAAATGAAAGTAATGTTACGTGCCACTTGCAGAAATTGCTAATACTCCCAAAACCTTTTAAAAACAAAATAAAAAAAATCCTGTTTCTCTCCTTGTGACTTCTCAACCAATTGCACAATGTTGTTAATGAAAGAAAAGGAAGCACCAATTATCAAAGCATGGTGGGTCTGGAAAAAAACTTTAATGCCCTCTTTTCAAAGATAGTTATCCACATGGGAGGGCTTGAAAATGGGAAGAGGAGATTCAGCCATACTATCTGCAACCTGTCTCTGTCTCCATGCTTTAAGCCAAGGGATGTGAAGGGAGTTGTGTTTGCTAGAACATGAGAAATGTTCTCCTTCGGATCTACCCTTGTAGCATTTGGAAGCTGGGAAAAGAAGAATAATTGTCTCATTCTCTACCTGCTTTGAAGCTCTCACTCCTTTAGTCAATCAGCTGAAAAGGGCTTAAGTTTGGGACATATAAGGAATAAAAGCTTCACATTACTTCCCTCTAGATTTTAAGGAAAACTCTCTCTTTTTAAGCGGCATGCAGAAAACTTTGTAATTTCTGTTTTGTGTCACCAGGTTCAGTCCTAATCTGATAATGTTCCTAGATTTCTGATAACTGAAGCTGTACTAAAAAAATTGTATAACTTCAATAGTGTATGGCATCTGCAGGAATGCAATGGGCAAAGGAACACGCTGAATAAAAGAAAACAATGTATTAAGAGTACAACTTGTATAATTTAGAAAAGAAAAAGGGAGGCAGTCTTAAACTTTTGGATATCAAATGAAGTGTCCATAAAAGCAAACAGAACAAAAGAAGATATTTTAAAATCAGTTTTCTTCATATAATGGATGTGTTTAAAGGGGAAACAAGATTACAGTGGTACCTCACAAGATGAATAATTCACAAGACGAGAAACTCGCAGGACAAGCAAAAAAATTTAATCAAAAATATTCCACTAGATGAGCTGCGACTCACAAGACAAGGAAACTTCATGCCAAACCTTGCGCATCATCAGTAAGTGCTCCCTGTATTTCCCATTCAGGCAACTCTGCGCGAGAGTTCTGCTGACTCGTACCTCATGCTTTACTCTATTGCTGCAGACAGCAACGCCATGCGAGAGTTCTGCTGACGCAGCAAGCGCACTGCCCGCGTGTTCTGCCGACTCTCCTCTCGCGCAGTTTGCTCCATTCCCATACAGGCAGCAGTGTGCATGTGTGCGTTCTGCCTACACTGCTGCATTTGCTGATCCATTCCTGATCGCAATGAGCACCGCACGATATGCTCCCGTGGGAAAACTCACAATGCAGCTCTCCTCTCTTGCTCCGTAAACAGCGTAAATTAAGTGAAAGGCATTCAAGAGAGACAACTCCAGAGACTCCCAATTCAATCTACAGTAAGTCCCCTTCCCCTCCTCTCCTTCACGCCGGGATATTCTTAAAGCTGCGTGTGTGTTCACACACAGAAATCCCCCCTTGGAAGTGCTTCTTTCCTCCATACTATGAGGGGAGAAGCGACAAAGGGGAGAGAGCAGAAATTGTCCTTGTCCTTGCCCCAAGCAGAAATCCCCCCTTTGTCGCTTCTTCCCTCATAGTACGGAGGGAAGAAGCACTTCCAAGCACTTCCACTTTCAAGAAGCTCGACTCAACCTTTCTAATGAGACCAGAGAAAGGATGCATTGCCTCCCTGCACGTGTACATTCACTGACATCAGTTACATCCGTAACTACTTTATTTCTGGGTTAGGGGGCTCAGTGTTCCTCTCTCCTTAACTTCTGTTTGTCCTGATTGACTCCTTTTCTATCAATAGTTCCTTAGAAGCTTCTTTATTTCCAGAATTATTTTTTCTGAACCTAGCAGTACTAGTGTTTGTAAAGAAATCTCTGGCATAACCTTTTGCTTTCTGCACATATTTACTATTTGCAGGGAGAGGTTTGTGTTTTTTATAATAGATAAAGAATATTCAAAGTGGAAGCTTCTCCACTTCTGCAGAGTTAAGCGGTATAATACATCTTCCATCTTATTACTCCGTTATCTCATTACACTGCAGATGTAAGCCAGACACATCCTGGGTCAGCACAGCTGAAGATGAGATCAAGTGTGTAGATTCTGCACAATCTTCTACACAGACTTTTAAAAATATTACATTAGAAAACATTCCTTCTTTGAGGAATAAAACAGATATTTCTTTTCTAAGTGGATCTTCATAGAGAAGTATTACAAATCATTAATCGTTTAATGTCAAGAAAGAGAAACAATATGTTTCCTCCCATATAAACATCAGCACAACATCAAAACTGAAGTTTGAGTGATAGACAAATGCATTTGTTTGCAGCTATTTTCCCAATTTAAATGTCCCGGGAAAGGGACTGGGGAAAATAAACTGTCTTTAGGGCAGATATCCAAAGAGTTGGCAGTGCTATATTCTGATAAGATAGGCATCCATTTCCTCCCACATTTTTAGAGAAAGACATCCATCAACCACATGCTCTGGTTACTAAGATTATTCCTGGGTAGAACTAAAAACTACTGTTTTTCCCCCATTTATTCAAATATGATATCATGAACTCATTACATGTGCCATTATTCAGTACATGCTGTATTAATTTGTTTCATCTTGTTCTTTTAAATTTGCTGGTAATTGACTGAATAAATAAATACTATTACTGTGCTATTATGTAGGATAACTTCCATTAATAGGTATCTATCATAACATATACAGGTCTTACTTAAGGATTTTGGAATTCCTTGAATAAACAGTACCCATTGGCCATACCATCCCTCCATTTAGTCTCTCCCTTTTAGCCAAAGACAAATCTTATCAATGAGATAATTCCTATTATCTGGGTCTTCAACAGGGCATCTGTAAGGCCTGAGATGGTTTGGCCATAGACATATCTTTCAGGGCTTTTCAGGATATCTGGCCCACCTAACTTTATTGTCAAAATTCTTTAAAAAATACGAAGTCAGCATATTGTAAACTGCCCACTTCAAACATTATTGCTGTTTCCCAACAAACTTTACAGATTTACATACTGCAAGTAGCCCAGAAGCACTCTTAGAAAAAAAGATTGGTAGGGGATAGTAGTTAATCTTCTGTGAATTGTGCCCATTTTCCCAGAAAAAAAAAACCCTGAAGAGATTAAGACAATCTTGATCATGATGACAGTTTGATTTTAGATTTCTATGTGTTATATATATTTTTATTAAAATTTATATAGCTGCCCAACTCATTCTCAGTGAATCTGGGAGGCTTATAACAAATTACGCCTTACTGATTTTAATGCTATGTGTGCCAGCTACTGCCACTGTCAAGAGATGGGCAGCTAGAAACATTGCTTAAATAAATAAACAAATGCATGCATACATACATACAGTAAATAAATTTCTGTCCCAGCATTTTGACTGTTGGCTGGAAACAGTCATATCCTTCTATGTTCTGATGTTAGAAAACTAGTCAAATCAAAGTAATTGCAGTTTAGAAGAGAAATAAAGCAATGTTGTTGAAAAATTGCTGAAAAGCATTTAGTGCAAAAAGAAATGACCAATGAAAGGAAAAACAAGAGAAACAATGTGCCACTTATCCATACATGAGAAATGGGGGGGAATAAACCTAAATGTTATTTAAATCTGAATTTCTATTAAGTTTGAACTGATATCCATTTTGTAATTATGTAATTGATGTTCAATATCATTTGGATTGCACAAATGATGAAAATTGACAAATGGCATAAATGTCAATTAGGTAAATCTACAAATGAAATAAATTGATGCAGTTTGCATCAATGGAATATTAATTATACCAACTAATTGCACCAATTACACAGTTTGGAACAATGGATCTGTCTTTTATTTTAAGAGTGAAGTCATGAGTTGGATCTGAAGCCTTAAGAGGGATTTAGGAAATTGGGTTTTCACTGCATTTGTGAACCAATATCTTTATGGTTTAGGTTTTTATAACTCCAATGAAGATTACGTTTTCTGACTGGAAGGCAAAGTGGCCATGAGCCAGACAATCCTATATAATCATGATGGTAAAACATAGATAGGTTTATAAGTGGTGTTATTCAGAGTAAATGTGGTTTTATTCTTACTGTTCAATAGTCTGGTTTTCACAAAAATGGATGACCTGTATTATTGTGGCCTTTACTGTATACACAGTCTTTCAGTTCAGGACATTTTGGGAGATCTCACTATCCTAACCATAATAATGAAGAAAAATAGAAGTTTGAAGTGGCTCTTGCTTCTTTCCTGGCATTTTACAATCCAGCCATTTTTGTTGATCTGACACTGACCTGGCTTGCGTACACAGGATTAACTTTACATTTTTATAAATTCTTGAAGAAGTCAGTTCAAAACTCAGTTGTCTGGGAATAACATGGCTGGATTCATACATCCTATGAAGCCATAGTGATTTGTAGATAATGTGAAGTCTTAAAGCAGATTGTACATATCACAAGAGTAGGATTCACATTTTGTGCAGATATAATATCACAATTGCCATGGCCACTTACATGGCCAACAAACAAAGTGCAACTTCTTTAATGTGGCCTGCTCGAATTGGTAATGGAAGGAAATCAGGGAGTACAACAGGAACAACAATTGCTCTGTGCAACAGTCATTGGACAAATCCATACCCAGCAAACAATGGTTGCCTCTTTTGTCTCTTCCTAGAACTGTCAACCTGTCTATTCAGTTTGGTGCAGGGACCAGACGGAATGGAACTTTCTGAAAAGATTAGTATGCAGTGCAGCTGTTGCATCTGGCTTCTCCTTGTACCACCCCGCTTGTTACAGTGTGTTGTGGTGGTCAGTAGTGCTCAGAGTTCCTACAGCAGCACCAAGAGGGCTAGGCAGGAAAAAGCATGCAAAGCCACAGAAGCAAAAGCTGCTCCCCTCTCTTGTGCTCATTCTTGTGCTCACATTATGTTTTATCCTCTGCAACATCTACATACCAATATCATTTGGGAGACTTGCACATGGGCACATAGTTCAGGATGAATATCACTGACAAGTCAAAGCAAGTGAGTGTATATAATCCTCACATAGCCCAACTATGTGGTTATGCTATGGCCACCAGCTCTAATAGAAAGCATGGAAAACGTGAGATATCAGAGATATATGGTGGATCCTTCTGGGTTGAAAGCCAGTGGCGACTGTCCTACCAATGCTGCTACTACTACCAGACTTAAATATGTTCAGTTTAAATCTGATTAAGGTTTTTGGGCTGCAAGCATAATCAGTAATTGTAAAATGAAACCAGATTGCCAAAACTGAAAAAAACAGTTGAATAGCACTTCAGTTCATTCCTAAGTGCTCCTGCCCGCCAGCCCCCCAAAAAATTTAACTCTGTTTAAAGTTCATCTTCGAAGTGTGAGCCTTGTGCCTGAAAGTGCCCAAAGCCCTCAAACTGAGGTCTGAACTTCACTTTCAGGCAGGAAATTGCTGTAGTAATTGAACAGCAGCATCAAACTGATCTAATAAAAAGTATTATTTAGAGCTCTGCCAGAGGTTCAACCATGAGAGCTCTGGTTCAACTCTGGTTCAGCTCTGGTTCAGCACTGGTTCAACCATGAGAGCTCTGCCAGAGGTTCAACCATACTGGACAGGTCTCATCAGAGGAGCCAGACGAAGAGTGTCTCCCCCTAT
>JANHZU010009189.1:30172-41945 GCA_032468055.1 Acrochordus granulatus | reverse complement strand
TGGGCTCCAAGATCACTGCAGATGGTGACTGCAGCCATGAAATCAAAAGATGCTTGCTCCTTGGGAGGAAAGCTATGCCAAACCTAGACAGCATATTAAGAAGCAGACTCATCACCTTGCCGACAAAGGTCCATATAGTCAAGGTTATGGTTTTCCCAGTAATGTATGGCTATGAGAGTTGGACAATAAGGAAGGGTGAGCATTGAAGAATTGATGCCTTTGAATTATGGTGCTGGAGAAGACTATTGAGTGTCCCATGGACTGCAAAGAGATCAAACCAGTCAATCCTGTAGGAAATCAACCCTGATTGCTCATTAGAGGGACAGATACTGCAGCTGAAGCTCAAGAACTTTGGCCATATAATGAGAAGAGAGGACTCATTAGAGAAGACCATGATGCTAGGAAGGACTGAAGGCAAAAGGAGCAGGGGACAACAGAGGATAAGATGTTTAGATAGCATAGTCTGTGTGATGGATGTGGGCTTGGGCGGATTCTAGGAGACAGGAAGGTCTGGTGTGCGGCAGTCTATGGGGTCACGAAGAGTTAGACACGACTTGTGACTGAACAACAAGAAGATTTTTAATTTGTTTGTTTAATGTTCCACCAACCTGATGGGGTGCATATGTAGAATTCAATTTTTTTTAAAAAAGAATTAAATACCAAAACTGTTGACAGACTTTCTCCTTGAAAATATCTTCCTACTTACACCAAGCTTTAATTTTTTCCATCAGCAACTGATGGGATAAACTTTTAAGATTCTAGAGTGACACCTGGCCGAATCCTAAAACCTGCTTGAAACACCTATTCAGATGCCTATTTTATGCAACCGATAACATGAACCCTGGTCATGACAATTTTTTTATGTCAACGAATCCAGTAATCTTCAATTAGCACTGTTAATTAGATTGAGAGTGCTATGCTCCCCTGGGGCTTTGTTGTGCTAAAGAACATGCAAGAATATTGCAGTGAATGAAGAATTAAAATTTATAGATGGCATCTGCTTTTTTTTAAGTAGCCCCCTTCTTAGTTGGCATTGTTAAATAGTACCTTGCAGTTAGAAACTCTTGGTTTCTAATTGATTTCCAACTTTCATATTTTTGGAATAATTTTGCCTTCTTGTATACTTTATGGTTTTAACTCATTTTTATATTTCTCATTATTATATTTGTTTTTTGTTGCCTGTCACCAAATGTCTATTAGATTGCAGTGGGATAAAAATCAAATAAACAATTAAGTTTTAATAATTAAGCCTTCAGATAATGTTTTTGTCTTGGATGTTTAGAAAAGGGAGCTTCAGTACTTTAAATTGTTCTCCCTAGCTCATATCTAGAAGACCCAATGAAAACTCCTTAATTTCACAACACAGGACTGAGCATCCTGGCCCAAGCTAAATCCAAAACTACGAGGGAATTCCTAGAAGCTTGGCACTCAGACAAATCAACCATCAGTAGGTACAAAGAGATAAACAACATTTACACACCATTCAAAATAGACAAACAAAAAGCCAAAAAGGAAACAAACAAGCAAAAACAGAACATTTCCTCGCCAGCAATCGGTACCCAGATAAGCAGGGATTAACACCAGGAGCAATATCAGACAAACGGTCAAGCAGTAAATGTCTGATCAAGGAATTACCAAGGAGAAACAACACCCCCACCAACCCTGACACATATAAACAGAGAGCAAACCCTGCTCCCTTCTAGCTCTGAAGATGTTATAAAACATTTGCGAGCACACCAGAGAGCATCAAGTTCAGAGAGCATCAAGGACACCACGGCTCCACCTTTTCTTCTGCCCAAATACATCTCCCTCCCTCCGCCGCTCCCTCTTTCTCTCTCTCCATCTCCCCCCATCCCCATATGCTACTCAATCTTGTCTGGTCATCTCTAGAATTAAGGATTATATTTAGGAACTTAAATCAGATGTGTAGCTCAAAAGTTCTTTTACTGCTTTCCTGTATGAGACATTCCATGCCCTAATTGTTTCTGCATAATTAGGAGGAAGACTGGTAGAATCAGAAAGAAAGAATCAGGAAGCACGAACTGAAGGTCAGCAGCCGCTTTTGCTGCTCTTAAAACTTATAGACTTAAATTGATACTTGAGTAAATGTCAAATATATACAGATTTTTCTAAGCATTTGTCTCCACAAATGTTATTTTAAAAGTTTACTTTTAGAAAAGAGTGAGTATTATTTCCCTTATTAAATTAACATTGCAGTGGTTGCACAGCTCTGATGATTTCTCTTTTTGTACTGCCAAGATTGAATAGAAGCTGAAGCAAGTTTCAGCAGGGTGGGACCAATAAAAAATGTAAGCATTTGGTTACAGGCCTGGCACAATCCTGCCCCCCACCCCCAGATATATTGTCTGTAGAAAGTAATTTTGGGGAAGAATCTAATGTTTAGAGATAATTAATGATTTTCCAATAGAAGTACCTAGAAAAATAGAATCGTGAAGGAAATTGGTGTATCTATAATCATTTGTTGCTGTAGATTCATCAGCATTTAAAAAACCAAAAGCAATCTCATATCTTTGCGAGAACATACCCCTCAAAATTTATAAAATGAGCAATCAGAAGTAATTTTCTTTGGGACTGAAATTCTGTTAAACAAAAATAACAGTAGGTGTTTTGATGATAGGGAATTTAGGGATGATATAATAATTTCAAATTTGAAATTATGATAGTTTAATTTTACAAATGTACAACTATCATAATTGTGTGGATCATGACATTTTAGATATGTGTTGGCAGAGCTACTGTATATTACAAGTTGCATCCCAGCAGGAAAAGGTTCATCATTTCAGAGAAGGTGCCCTTGAAATTACTGTGAACATTGCAAGCAACAGAAGAACAAGTGAAAGAATATATGATAAAGTAGGCTAAATTTTTTGGTTATAATATACAAATCCAACAATGGGAAAATATATGGTTGAAAAGATTGAAATGTACATTATGTACATGTTACAAATCTTAAAGAGAAATTTTACAAAATGATATACAGTTGGTATATGACTCCCAAGACATTGTTTAGACTGTATAAAATCACTTCAAATTTATGTTGGAAATGTGAATAACTAGAAAGGTTCTTTCACCATCAATATACATTGATTCAGAGGGTTTTAAAGATTAATATATACTGTAATTAAGACCAGAAATCTTTTCTCTTGGGACTATAGACAAGTTGGGGGAAAAAAGTCATGGAATTTTGTTTATGTATATTTCTTTCTTTCTTGAACTTTTAGCTCTCTCTCTGCTTGCTTTTTGTTTTTTCTTCATTACTTTATATTATTTGTATGAGTTTTTACTTTAAAACTTGTGGAGGAACAGGGTTCAATCTGTTAAATGATGTACATTTTGTATAAAATGATATACAAAAATGAACATTGTGAGCTACAGATGACGACCATGAGGTTCACAGCATTGAAAGGGTTAGATCCTTGCATTTATTTTCCTCCCTGAGATTACTTGATCGAACCCTGTTCCTCCACAGTCTTAAACTGCAAAAGGATGCATTTTCCCACATCTTCAGAATTGGTGCTATTTGCTACAGCTTAGATGGTTTAGGGAATCTACAGAGCAGCAGATTCTAAGCAGCGTTCATTGTTTATCTACCAACAAGTCAGTGCCCGTGAACTTAGATTTACTCCGAAGTACAGACAAGTGAGGTTTGACGCAGCCAGAACGTTCTAAATGCTGTTCACATTTTGTAATACTTTTTTAATGATCCCAGTTCTCGTATCCATCTATTCACTACTGACTACAATGCATATAATTTGAAGGAACCCTGTAAAATTCAGTTGGCCTTGCTCCTGAGTCCACCTGGAACATATTGGCAATTGGAAACATTTTGGCTATGGAATCCTACAGGGCCTAATTCCGCCTGCCTACAAAGCATTTACTTTATCAAGGCTATCCTACAGTTGCTGTAACATGAGAACAGAAATAAGTCCAAAATTGTCCACATTTTTGCAAGTCATTTGTACAAACTATGATGACTAGAAATATATCCTGTTAACCATATATGTGGCCTGCAGCTGGTAAAAGCATATAATTGACCTTGATAGATCTAAAGATAAACTAAGCAGGATTAGATTTTTAAAGTACCACCAAGAGAACCCAAAGCTTTAGGTTACACTGAGAAATTAAAAAAAATATTATAGCAAATTCTAATCCTAACCCTTTCTCCATCTATAGAAGTTCAAAGTAGACGAGGAAGATATACAAGCACACATACCTACACACAAAATGATTTTGGAATTTTCTACTCTTTATTTCAATCTTTCTTTGGTTATTTCTTGGCTTGGTCTTTCCAGCAAGCTAGTATCTCACTTTGGTCTCAGTGATAAATACCCTGTTGCACTTTGCAAATAAATAAAAGCAAAATCATACCATAAATGCCACTCAGATTTATTGAATGCCTTACACATGTAGAAATGCCATTTAATCCTCTAGAAACTAAACTCACTTCAAAGGTGCGGGGGGGACCTCAAGTGTAATTAATACATTGCTTTGCAGCGTTACCCCCTCCAAAAGGGGATATCTAATCAGAAGAATGCTATTTATAATATTAAGATCAGACAGTGTAAAAGCTCAGACTGGCAGCCCTAACGTTAACTGAAATCTAATATCCTAATATTCCAAAATGACTCCAAAATCCAATAATATAAAAAATGCTTTATAGTGCTGTCACTTCCATAGTGCTGGGGTTCCATAAGGGTGTCTGTTATTGTCTTAATGAAATCTCTCTCCCACCCCACACATAATTTTCTCATTTTTCCTTCCTGGTAGATTTCACTTAAATCTAGAAGAGGATAACTATGCAGGACGTGGCTGTCTAAAGACAGCTGCCTATAAGTAGGGCAACTTCCTTGTCCTGGCCATCAGCATTGGCTCTGAGCCCTATAGATTGTCACCAGTGGCTCTGCACTTGTCTCAGGACCATAGGATCAAAATTCCTACACTTTCCATAGTCCTAGCCAGGCCAAATCAGTCACCTGTTCAAGATGTCTCATAGCTTGTCCCCATGGCTCTCAGCAGGAACAGATCTACTATCATATTTCACAACGTGTCCTTCCATCTGCAAATCATTTCTGTAATAGCACAAAAGCTATTGGGTTCTTTATCATCTTTATCCTAAATCACATAGTCCTCTTACAAGATTTTTTATGCCAAAAATCAACAAGTTTAAAACTGTATTTCCTGTGCTGTGAGTTCTTGTCCTGCCTCAGGCATGGAGTCAGCTGAGTGAGTCTGGGCCAGTCACTCTCTCTCATCCCAACTCACTTCACAGGGTTGTTGTAGGGAAATAGGAGAAGTGTTAAATATGTTTGCTACCTTGAGTTATTTATAAAAATAATAAAGGCAAGATACAAAAATCTAAAAGAAATATCTTAAATGGATCAATATTAGTGCAGCATTGTGTTTTCTCCATGAACAACTGGGAAGCTGGCCCTCTTGATGAACCCCGTGTCACTTGAGAACTTGAGGCAGCAAGATGGTGATTTGCAAAGCCATTACTAAGTGATCGATTATTTGCCTTGTTAGCAAGAGGTGCCCATATGAAATCTCTGTCCTTGCCAGGAGAAGAAGACTGTTGTCTGAAACTGCGGAGGGTCCTTGCCAGTGTGTACAACAAGCTAAGGAATTAGGTGATCAGGCAGCTTCCTGTGCTCTATTGCATCTGAGGCTAAGTGGACATGAGCTCAGCCTCTGCACACCACCTTCTCTCTGTGTCATGATCTGTCTCTTTCCCATAAGCAAACAAATCATGCACCGCATCTTCTGAGGTCATTGACTTCAGGATTTTATCTGGCATCATATTCACACATCAGTGTTAGGTTCTTCCCCAACAAAAGACAAAATCAGACAATGCATGCATCCTTGTTGTTTGCATTCCTCATTTCTCCTTATTTTGTTTTGTCTTGTTTGGTTTTCTTAGCAGTCTCCCTTCAGGCTCTCAATTGTTTTCTGTATTGTGAAAAAATAATGTCTCTGCTTCCCAACAACAAAGAGCTTGGAGTAAGTAGAAAAGGTTCCTCCAGATAATGTCTCATTATCATTATGTCTCAGAAGAGGATTTGCCAAGCCAAGGATTTCATCCCAGAATAGTAGAAGGCAGGCCCTTTTTGCCACTGAGACCAGAATATATCCTTGATGCTAAAAATATCAGATCTAGACCGATGGGGAAAGGTTATTTGAATTTGGGGAGCTTCAAAATTTCAGCATGCACAAATCAGCCCAGAGAAAAGAATGAACACTGCCTCTATACTGGGGCCTCCAGTTTGCTCACTGTCATTCACAACTGGCAAGGAACTTGCTTCCTGTTTTGGATCGGTGAAACGGAGCTACCTTGTGTGGACTTTGACATGGAAAGGCCTAACAGGATTCTCTGTACATAGCCCTACAGGTAGCCCTCCCTTAGCGACTACAGTTGGGATTGGCATCTCCATCACTAAATGCTTTGGTTGCGAAGTGGAAATTCATGTGACTGAAACAGGCTCATGACCTCGCTGCCCATTTGCTCGTTAAACAAGACAACATGTGTCCATGACTTGTGATTTTACTTTGGTGTTCTCCGTTAACTCTGCTTGTGGGAATCTGGTTGTGGAGTGCCCAAATGGCAATCAAATGACTGTACAACACTGTATTGGTTGTAAATGCAAGGACTGGTCGCAAAGCTGTATTTTTTACATCATTGTAACTTTGAAGGTCATTAAATGAGGCAGTCAGTAAAGGAGAACTATGTAAGATGGAGAAAGAAATGCTTATGTTTAGAAACCATTGCCCAGGACTCAAGAAAACCTAAACTGGTAACATTCTGGTACATTTTCTCCCTTGTGATGATCTTTGCTAACCAGGTCAGATGAACAGAGGAATCTAATTAGCCAAATGAAACAACACCAACCCCAGAAATCCTCACATAAACAGCTTTATTAAAAAGCATATTGCAAGCAGATCATTTCTTCACAAAGCAAGCTGTATATATAATGACTGAATAAATCATATTTTGGCATCCAGAAGATGCAATACAGGAGGATACTGAGAACCACAACTAAAGATGGAGAGGGAGGGAAATACACCACATAGAGAAATTAATGAACCTCCACCCCAATATGGAAAATATTTTCATGTTTATTTTAAGCTTAACAAAAATGTAAATAGTTTAAACCTTTCTTAAAGCTGAGTTACAAACTGCCAGGACAATGCTGTGCATATTCGGAAGCAGAGCTGCCTCCAAAGGCGGATGCAAGGGATGTTGCATCTTTAATTTTTGTGTGTGTTAATTATAGATTGAGCATTGTTGTGAATCTTGTCCTCAAAACCCAGTTTAGAAAATAAGAGCAGATGCTCATACCCAGGTTTGGCTCATGAGGGAATTGAACAGACATATTGGTTTATAATTAATGTAATTTGTTGGATTATCTTTTGTGAAGGAGCTAAGGTAAACAACCTTGCTGCATTGTAGTAAAATTCTTCTGAGCGTAGAGGCAGGTGGGGATAAACTTCCTCTGGTTTGCAGAGAGATCTTGCAGTGCCTGTCACACTCAAACATCTTTTAATTAACCCAAAAGAAGGAATTAGGCTACAGACCTGAAAGCAAATTGCAGTTCTTAAAGCTGGAGCCAGCCATTTCCCAACCACTTATTTGAATTAGCAGCATTTTTATATTTTCTAGCTTGATCTGCTTTGGATGAGAGGGTCAAGATGGTGAAGAAATATTTTTTTTCTCACCTTCTGGATAAGGGAGGATTGATCTAAACCAGCCCATGCCAGTCCAGTCATGAGTCCCTTGTATCTATCTCATTTCCTCATTAATCTTCAGTTACAATGAGAACCACATTATTAGTCCATTAAAAACATAGAAAAGCCTTTTCATATACACCTTTTATTCTAGAAGACTTCTTTTTCTCCATATTTTTCTTCAGATTTAACCAGGAGTGGGGGAAGTTGAGGTGAGAACTGAATCGCAACATTCAATGAAGTGCAGAAATCAAAGGACTGCTGAATTCTCTTACATACGTCTGGGTAGTGCAAATCAGCTATACTGGACTGTATTTGCTTAAATATGTGAATTATATGAAAATCCTTCTGAATAGTTCTTCTGGTTTATCACCTGAAGATTAAAAAAAAACCAAATATAACAGTATAATTCAACCTATCCCATCCTGCCCTCCAGATGTGTTTGACTTCTGTTCCCAGAATCCCTAGTCAGCATGGCCAATGGCCAAAACATCTGAAGGATACCAGGTTGGGGAAAGCTGAGTTAGATTATTGTTGTTGTTTAAAGATACATAAAAAAGACAAAAATATCCCTCTCTACTTTCTAGGCTATGAACCTTTATAATATATTACGTCAAAATCCTGAAAAAGTTTTCATCTGAAAATGAACTCCTGATGTGCCTATAGATTTTGGTACATTTCCAAAACACAAAACACATTTGCCTTATTTAATTAAAATATTTTAGAGGTGCAAACTGTTAGCATTCTTAAATAAAACCATAGCATTAGATTAACTAAGCCTGAAAATACCAGAAGTAACAGAAACAAACTGATAAATGATATTAAATTAGAGCTTGAATGAGGATTATTTAAGGGGCATTACATAAAATATTTTAAGAGCCTGTTCCTGAGTACCATCACCCAATCATCTTAAAAGGATTAGGAAAGTAGTACTTAGAATGGACTTATTCAAATATATGTGGTTTGGGCAATGGTCAGTAATTCATCAAGCTCTATGGGTCAGGTAAATAGAAAAATGGAATGTTATAAAGTTATATTCCAACCAATTGTCACTGAGAGAATTGCTGGGAAGGAACAGAAATTTCAAACCTGTGTATTCAAAACCCATGTCTCTGGTTCAACATTCATCGACTTACCTTCAATGTGGAAGCTTGTGCTCTGGTTCGAAATAATCTTACAACATCCTATTTCCTTTCTTTCAGTAATACAAGGCTGTAGCTTGAAAAACTTTTCTATTTTCATCTGAAAAAAGTAAGCTGTAGAAATTTCCACTTTGGTAAAGTTTTGACTGTAGCATTCTACAGATACTAGCACTATATGTAGAAGACAAATGTGTAGGGAATGAACAAGGGATCTAATTCTGGGGCTCTTTGTTTATTCTCACATCCACCCCAGGCCTAAATGTATACACAAGTCTTCCCCACAACTGTCTTGGTTGCATAGGTTTTCTTATAGTGTTATGGTGATCTACTTGTGTGGACTTCCAGGAATTCAGTGCTGGGTCATCCAGGAATTGAGGAGCTGGAATAGTACAACAGAAAACAGTTATGTTTGGTGAGAAGAAAGGAAGGACTGTCTGAGCCTTGCCACTTTGTATCTCCCCATTTTCTTTTTTTAAATTAAAATGCCTCACATATGCATTTTCTCAGTGGTGCAACATTCTGTTCCAACACATTTACACAAGAGATTGTTCTCTTCCACATTTTATAAAAGAAACTCTGTGTGTGTATGCATTTATGTGTTGGTATATGTGTATTTGTCCATGTGTGTGTGTATGTAAACTCATCCAGTTTTGCCAGGAGTAAAGAATTCCTCAAAAGTAGTAATACTCAACAGTATTAAAACAGGTTTTTGCTGCAATTTAAAACTGAGGAATTATTTTAAAGTCAAAATGCATTTGAATAAAATACATAGTGCAAAGAAAGGTTATACAGAATGCCCAATACTTAGTTCATTGCCTGGATTTCTAACTTAGAAAATGTACATTGCATTTTTCCCCTTTTTTCACTAATGAGTTGCAGGCATCACTGATACAATAATAGTTTCATACCACATTCACAAGAAGGACATTCACTCAACAGGAACAGAAGTCTTATCAGATTGGTAACTTTCTCAAATAACATATTCACATTTGTATATCCTTATAATGGATGAGATTATTGAGCATTTTTATTGGCCTCTTCAAATCTGTGCAACCAGAAGGCTATTTTAGCATATTCATAAATAACAGGACATCCTCCTAAGAGGGTTGACAGGCCAAATGTTTGCTGCTATAATAATTTTTTTGTTTGTTAATAATGTTTCTCTTGACTTCTTAAAGACCTAGATAAAATTCTCATATATCTCAGCTGTATCTAAAGGAGAACTATAGGAATATTTTCAAAAAAGAGGTGAGAAGTTAGAAGAGGATTATGATATATCAGGTGCCTATTATTACTGTCCAAAGAATTGTTATATTGTTATATTATCTGCTAATGATGATTAGTAATTCCTGCACGAGGAGCATTTGAGAATATTATTTAAGGGATCATTGGACACAAACTTTTTTATTTTCGCACTAGATACTATATAGCAGAGTCTAGAAAAAGCAGATGGATAAAAGTTAAGGGGAAGAGGTTGTACCTATATTAGAACACCTACAAGAGTACAACCATACTCCTCAGGAAGATCTGAAGAACTAGAGAGAGGTAATCTTGGATGGAAAAATTCAATTCAAATTTCAGACTACCAGGACAGGGAGTTATTATTTATTTATGCTCACTTTGGTATCACTCCTTGGACACTCATGTTATAGGATGACCAAATACCCAGCAGCTGGGTAGATGACTTGAAAGCACTTTTGATCAAAGAACCCGAAGCACAGAAGCAGCCTTATATCAGAGACAGAATACTTCTCAGTATTCTTCACACTGAGAAGCAAGAAATTAGGCAAAGGCTTTAGGAAGCTGATACCCAGGGACAATCCATGCCTGAAAGCTTAGGGGACATAGTGCTGTAGACTGAATCATTGCTTGCAATGATCACTGTAGACAGAATCAGCCTCACAAGGATAGCATTACAGGAAATAATATGCTAGACTCAAATTCTGAGGAACCTTGATTCAGCCCCCCCCCAGCTTTTCACAGACATGGTAAATGAAAACATGGTTAACTGAACTTAAGAATGTATTTTTATATACTTATTCAGCTAATGTAAGGTATTGTAGTAAAACTACATCAAATCCACCTTGCCCTGAGATGTCCTTTTGTCTTTCCTGTTAACTGCAAGCACATATTATGTTTCATAATATACTATAAAATTGCTATGATGTACAGGATGACCTAGTTAGCTTCAGAGTAACAGCTTTACCCTTCAGGCTAAATAGTTTTTGGCTGGTTGTTGCTTCAAAAACACTTTAGTAAGTCTCACTCACAGTATCACTTCATATTTAATAATGTAGTCTAAGCAACATGGTTACCTAAAAACAGAGCACAGAAATAGAAAATGCAGACCTTCTTACCTTAGTGATTGTAGGAAGGATATCAATAAACAGCAACAACAATACTGACAGTAATAAGCTCAGCACACTTGAGCTTGGAGAATTTTTGAAAGATTATCTCTCTGCTTCCTAAACTTCAGATTATGGAGAATCAGAAAGAAATAAGAAAAACATAAAAAAATGCTATTTATACTGCTCTCTCTTTAAAGATGCTACGTCTTAAAGCATTCGGCAGTACAGATCTACAATTTAGTCACAATTGTTTGAATTCAAGATTCAAAGATGGCATGATTCAATTGCAATGTGTAATTGGAGATTCAAAGAGTTTCAATTAATTTGAGCAAAATAGCAGGGCATAGATCTTCTTGGAAGACATTAATCCTGCAGTTTTAGCCTGATATGGGTAAGCATTCACTCACAATGTGTTTTTGACCATTCCATCCTAAATCTAGTTCAAGGAAGAGACAGCAGAAACACCACAGTCTCCTCCAAATTGAACAGCAGAGATGTCAGAGAAGTTGTACCAAAAGGCTCAAAAAGCAAAACCAGAGTAAT
>JANHZU010009189.1:19436-26215 GCA_032468055.1 Acrochordus granulatus | reverse complement strand
TCACAGATAGAAAGATTACAAATGGCCCAGGTACCAGTTGAAGAAAAGGTTTAATTTATTCATTTATTAAATTTATATATCATCTACCTTGCTGTTTGATTTCTCCCTTTCTTGATTTTATTCCCATGAAGCCCTTTAGGGAGGGGGCAGGAGAAGCATGAACTTGAACTCATAGGCAGGTTGCTCTGGTTGGATTGAGGGATTATGTGGAAACAGTCCTGCTGAGGAGTCGCAGTTGACCTTGGGAACATTATAAGTGCCTGGGTTGTTGCCATCTGTGCTATTTACTTGCACAAATTGAGTATAATCCAAAGATATATAATATGGAGAGCGTGTGTGTGATGGTTCACTTAGTAGTCCAAAACTCTGCTCTGTTTGTTTGCTTTAACATCAAGAGAACGTTAATTCATTATAAAAGTTGCTAACTTTTTTACCCTAACAGGAATCCAATGCTATCAAATGCTTGTATCATGAGTAGAAGCCCAACAGTCAAAGCTTTGAACAGCATGCAGGAGCAGCTTAGTTTGCCAAATTATTTGGATAACTTTTACAAACATGGAGCCTTGGAGAAAGGGGGGGTGCTTAATCAACAAATGTGAAAAACATGTATTTTATTTAAAAATATTACAAAAGTGCTATTCAGCAAGAGATGCCTGCATCCAAAGGTGTCCCCAGAATTTAACAATTTTGTCAAAGCCCCTTTTTGGTAGAGAAGTACATTCACTATTTATTATGATGATTTAGAATTAGTGATTCCATCTACCCATTGCCAGAGGAACATTCTTTAATCTGGACTAAGGAAGTGCTGCTTGTGCAATTGAATCACAATGTTATCACCTTTACTCTTTGAAGTAAATCCTTCCCAACACTGATATTTTGCAAAATTAGGAGTTGGTCTCTTCATAAGATATCTAGTAGATAATTTTGAGAACTTGCTTTAGTACTTCCTCCTTTTACCTCAGTTTTCTCTGTACCAGAATCATGAGGTTGCACACTTCAATTCTGCTACTCAACCACACCAACTTGTTTAGCCTCAGCTGGAAAAAGTGGCTTCTAAAACAAAATTCCCATCCATATTTAATTCCTGACTTATGCATAAACACTGAACAGTTGATAAGAGGGAATCTTTGCAATGAGCATTTTACTAATTATTTCTCCCTGTTACATCAGGCAGACAACATTAGTATCAGTACTTATTATCCACCTGAAAGCTTTCTGCCATTTCAGTCACATTTAATTCCATTTTCTCTACTGCTGCTAAGAAATGTTTTTCTTCTTTTATACCTAATTTGGTAACTGATTTTTTTACACAATTGAAAACATCCAAGATGTATTTTTAACACTGGATCCTTGTATTCTAGATTTCAGTTTATTTTACTGTGGCAAGTTGAGTCAGTTCAGCAGTTTCCTGTCCCTCGGATTCCTTGCCTTCTTTCCTTTATCCATTCTTATACTTTGTTTTTTGTTCACCTTCTCAATAGCCTGGCAAATTGCTTTTTTTCCCCCCTGATTTTACAAGATTGCTAAAATATGTTGCCTACTTTCATCCTCTGTTAAATAATTAAGGCCCTTGATTATTTTGTATTTGCCATTTATTATCCTTTCATTCCTATTCAGAGCCTTTGAGAGACATTTTACACTGCACCAGATCTTCTCCATAATATCCCCCATCTTTCTCTTTTACGAATCCCTACCTTGGCTGGACATTCACAAAAGGTCCCAAATGAAATTGCATAAGGTTTACATACAAACACGTCTAATTGTTTTAGAAAATCTGCCTGGGTCTTGATTCAGATGTCTAGCCAGGATCAAGTGGTAGCTAATAAAACAGCCATATCCCCAAATAGACTTTTTCCCCATCTCTGCTTTGGAATCAGTTTATGCCAGAGTTACACCTAGAATGGGATCTACCAAAAGTTTAAAAAGACATTAAAAATATTGATTTTTTATTATTTTTGTGGAAGTCGGTTTTATATTATTTTAATACAAAAATGTACTATTGTTGTACTATTATTTATAAATAGGTTTTAAATGTTATTAATTTCTGATCTTTTATTTTATCACTTTGTATCTGCTGTATCTAATTAGAGGCATAAGTAGAAAAAAATACTGTATCACTATATACACTAACAGCTGGACTGTATGCACTAGAATGAATCAGACTTTTTAAAGCTGAAGATATAGTTCCTGTTGCACTGAATATATATATCATATGTATGTGTATATCATTTGTATCTTAGGATTTATATGAAAATCTGCTTGTAAAACATAACACATTTGTTTCCCTAAGCTTTCATTGCTGAGAAGTAGAAACACAAAACATAATGGCTAGTTTATTAGCCACTTTCCCCTGTATGTGTGTCTCTGAAAACTGGGGAGAAAGACAATCTTTAGTACACACTAAAGAAGTCAAGGGCCAATTCTATGTACAGTTATAAGCCCCACTGGAGTCAAAAAATCTTACTTCTAGATGCCTAGGATTATAATGTTAATGTTAAATAATTTTCACTACTGATCAATTTCTTATCTTAATCATTTGGGGTTGTTAGCCCATAAGAAATAGCTTTACCCTGGATTTCACCTATACATTTTATAATCCTCTTTCCATAGAATTAATCTGAAAATTTTTGACTTTAATAGATTTAAAGCAAAAAAGTATAAGAAATTTTCAATTGCTTTATATCTTAGATCACCATGACACAATAACTGTTTGGGGTATTTGTAACTGAACAAAGCTAACACCGTTCTTGAATTTAAGAATTAATTGAGCTCAATTATGCCTCCGTGATGATTGCTAGACAATTTGTCATTCTTTTGCAAGAAGCTATTTCATCTATGATGAAAGTGTTTATTATATAATTATTATAACTGAGTCCCCAAAAGTTTATATAATGTGGTAAGACTATTTTATTTGACGAAAAGGAGGAGGAGGAGGGAATATAATAGTCTTCTGCATTTTCTTTTATGGGAAGCTGCAATTGTTTTAAAAGATGGAAATGGAGGAGGAAAGCTATTGGAGGTAGCAGGCAAACTCCCAGGGTTTCTTCCTAGACCAATTCTGTCCGAAGAAGAGCATGGGCATCTACAGAGATGTCCAAATTTGGCAAGATAAGTGATCACAATCAGATCCAGTACCTTTTAAAGATGAATGCCTCTGATTAAAAAGAGATAGGGCTTCCATTGTGACACTGCTCCTGCCATTTTGTAGGCTTTTTTTTTAGAAAAGTTTTATGGATGCAGGCATTCAGTTAACCTGTGTAAGGATTCAAGGTGATCACACTGAAGCTCAGGTTTGTCCACCATCATTTCTACTGAGGAATCAGTAGAAACATTTTTCTACCCACCAGACCAACCTGATGCCTTTGAGCTTGAATCCAGGGTGGACCAGGTTACTTGTGCTGCTTAAACTCAGGTCACAGTGTTGGTGGGCCTTGAAAACAGGGTAAGGGTGCTTTTGCTTTTGTGCTTTGGTCACTACATATATTAAAAAATGGTAAAGGAAGAAAATGGAGCTTAGGCGGAAGCGACCTAGTGAGAAGGCTACATCCTTTCTTTCACACAAACACACTGAGCACATTCATTTGGCTGAGGTTTGAGATATTTTCAAAATCTATCTAGTCTCAGGATCTTTTTTTTTTCCTTCTGTTTGTAATGTTTTAAATTACTGACTTTGCAGAACTGATGCAATAGGGAATTCTTTACTGTTCCATTCACAGGTTCCAGACTTTATCTTGTAGCCATCTATCACTATCACTAAAACTTCTATCACTCCTGATTTTTTTTGGTTATGTTGGGGCAGATGGGAATTGCAATCCAAAACATATGCAAAGAAATTAGTCTGATCTCAAGCAAAATTCAAAGCCAATTTGAGAGTTCTGCCTGTGTATTAAAGACATATCTTGCAATGTCGTATGTCATCAACCAAGTTTAAATTACGTATCACATTCTTGCCTAGCAATTTTTTCTGCCATGAAATTGTGTTCTAACTCTCTGAAAACTTCAAGAAATCTGAGATAAACAGCAAACATCCTTAATTTTTGTGTTTTAAGGACTTAACATGGGAAGGTGATTTCACATTACAACATTTTTAAATGACTTAATATAACAAACATGTATGATTATCAAACACAATCACAAATGATTCTAAGGGTAATCAAAACATAAGCTCTCCAGTTTATGGAAAAATGTTTGAAATTGTTTAAAATGTCCCTCCAAAAGAAAATGGGGGGGCCAAATTCATATCCTCAGGCCAGAATTGCCCTTGGGCAATTAGGGAAGGGGCGTGCAAGGGGGTCAAATCTGCACAGAACTATTGTGATGAATAATGCTTCTATTATACTTGTGCAACACTGTTTGTTACAATTTTACATCATGCAACAGTAGAAAAATGGGCATGCAGTAGTGTGAATGGTTAAGATGCTGGGCTTGTCAGCCGAAAGGTTGGCGGCTAGAATTCTAGACCCAAGAGCCTCTTCATAATGGGGCGAGCTCCTGTTGTCTGCTTAGCCCCTGCCAACCTTGCAGTTCAAAAACATATAAAAATGCAAGTAGATAAATAGGTACCACCTTTGGTAGGAAAGGTAACAGCATCCATGAGTCTTGGCATATAGTCATGCCAGTCACATGAACACAGAAATGTCTTTGGATGATCGTTGGCTCTTCATCTAGGAAACGGAGATGTGCACCTCCCACTAGAGTCAGCCATGACTGACAAGGGAAACCTTTACCTAACAATATCTCATGCAAGGAGCAAAGGGGTGTCAACAGCATCACACAGGGATCATCAAATTTGTCAAAATCTTGTTTTGCTGCAGACATCCCTGGAACTGCTAGCATTAACAGGCCATGGAGAATGTCACCTTCAGCTAGAGGTGAAGTCAAAAAGTCAGGTATCAGTGGTTAATCATAAAATCTGCAAGAGCTCACGCAAACGCAGATGGTTGATTATGCAACCTGGTCCCAAACTGTCAGTCCATCAAGACAGATCAAAGTAGGAATCCAAAGTCATGGAGGTCAGTACTACTTTTATTGTAAAGTATAGTAACAGAATCTTTCAAGTCTGAATAAGCTTCCCCCTCCTTCCTTTTATCTTTATGAGAACTAGGAAGGGACTTGTCTATGATTACTCAGCTTACATTCCTGCCCCAGATTCTGATTTCATTTATCTATTATATTGGTAGCAGCTCTTCCTCAGTCCCCCAAGGCCATTTCCTCTGCTCTCTACATAACCATTTAGATTTTTCAATGTTAAATTTTGTTCAGAAATAAATATGGAACCATTTTTAATAAAAATGCTAACAAGTTTCATTGGTCATCATATTTCAGTCTTGTTTTGTTCCTAGCCTGTCATTTTATATTTGGTAATATCCACAGGATGGGAGTTCATTTTATTCCCACACAACAGGTGACACATTCCAATTCCTCCTTTAGGAACATTTCTTCTAAGATAGGCATGAATGGGGACATTTTTATGTCCATATTTATACACACTTTTCCTTGGGACATAAGTTCAAAAATAATATTCTGAATTGTGAATCATTTTTAAAATGCAAAAAAAATGCAGATATTGGCATATATCTTTGTTCTGCTGCTTTATAGCTTCAGGGTATGGAAATGGGGTAACTAATCAGTACCATGACAAACAAATGAATTTCCATGTGTTTGTTTGTTTACTAGGCTTATATATTTCTCCATTCGCAAAACTGATTCTGAGTGGCCTACTGACCTGAACACTGGAATAAGATTAAACACATAAATTAATGAAAAACAATATAATAAATGTACAAATTGCAGGAAACATCCCAATTAGTTGCAACATTTCCCCCTGCAGGAAGGAAAAAATGGCACATCAGACTTCAAAATCTTGCTGAAAAAAACAAATCATAATCGTTTTTTGAAAAATTCAAGAGAGTTGAGGTCAACCTAATCTCTGGATAGGTGCTGTTCCAAAGAACCCCAGCAGTAACTTAGGAGGCCCATTTTTGTAACCCTTGCAGAAGACACTCCCAAGGACCTGGCTACATTATTATTTTCTAATTCTTAATGGATGGGCTGAAGGAAACTAGATAACCAGCATCTTGAACTGCTCCTGGAAACAAATCAATAACCTGTTCAGTTCTCTAAGCTATGGGCAGATGAGTTGTGCCATAACTGCTTGAGCTGCCACTTTCACTCTCTAGACCAACTGAAACTTTCTGGGAGTTGGTCCAATATGGAGTGTATTGCAGTAGTCCAGATGAAACTTTATTCATATTAGCCCAGATCTCTCTCTCTCTTAACTATACAGCCGCTTCCGTACCTGAACAAAACAGCACATGACAAATTTTAAATTAGATGATGTCTGCAGTTTCTAAATGTATTTGAAAGCTTAGACACCTGTTTATCAAGGGTGTTTCTAGGGTGCCTAATTGCTGTACCCATTCTCTTATTTAACTCTTATTTTCCCAGTTTGTCTCCTCTAAGTTTACAAAATAAAAAAGCAGAGTTTGGTGCCAGTCAGGCATGAATTCAAGGCAGAATTCTCCCCTGTTGTTCCTTCCTGAAAGTCACCTGTGTAAAATTCTATGGCAATGTCACTTGGAAGACATTTCAAGCACCTCCTAGTGGACCACAGGGATGCTTTCTCTGTTCCAATGCACAAAGACAATAAGTCAGAGTTTCTGCAGCTGCAAAGGGAGTCAGAGTCAGCCACGCGTTTCCTTTCCACCTACAGAGCTACAAAAGGATGGTTTCTGTGTCTAAATCCCAGAAGAGTGGGTCTGCCTTCCCCACAGTTCTTG
>JANHZU010009189.1:11936-14436 GCA_032468055.1 Acrochordus granulatus | reverse complement strand
ATCCATAATCACAAAAAGGCCCAGCTATGCTGGTTTCATGCCCAAGGCAGAAAATCCCAAGAAGAAATTACAATAAACAAATTAAAAGACCAATTGTTTTACAACATCCAAAATTCTGATCTTTCCAAATGCCCAATGGTAGGGCTGGGTCAGTTATGATTATTTGATGACTTATAATTATTTTATGACCTTTCTGCTCAAGCAACAATACCTTCTCTAGGGCAAATTTTAATAATATGAGGAGGAAGAGAGCAAGTTAGGAACAGAGAGCAGAAAGATGACATGCTATATATTTCCTTCAGTGCTTTCCAAAATGTGAAATTAAAAATAGGGCATCTTGCCTGAAAAGGGGAGGGAGGTAAAAGAGTGATCCGAGAGGGAGATTTGGGCCCTCTGTTTTTAAATACAACATAATTTTTGCTGCAAACACTCTTGTCAAAGGGTTGATGTAAAATTAGCATTTGACAGAAATGTGTCACTCAAGTACTCATTAGCACAAACAACATCCCCTCTCCTTCACCCCTCTCCCTTCCAACCCACAATGTAAATACGAACAATGTTTAGCAGCTTTTAAAATTATGCAGATAGCTTTTAATGACTTTGAAGCATTCAGATACTTTCACTCAGATGTCACAAAACAGATTTGATTCATGGGAATGACATTTGGCGGAGCAATTAATCCATACTATCTTCTAATCACATTTAATGTGAGGAATATGTATATCTGCCTTTCTCACTCTGTCTCTCTCCTTGTATGGAAAGAAAAAGGGAGGGAGAGAAAGAGAACTTGCACTTTTACTCCCAAACATCACTTCTGCTCTGTTTTGTGCAGGCACACACACACACATGCACAAACACATTTTTAAGAAAGCAAAGAAAACAAAACCTGGAAACTAATTGACAACCCTTCTTAGTTAATAACAATATCAGAGTATAATGAAAAATCATGTGACATGCAAACTATTTATGAAGAAATGCAGATCTTTTTATTAATTACATCTAGCACAACATAAGGGCATACAGTGGTATGAGCAGTTAGAATGCTGGGCTTGTTAGCCAGAAGGTTGGCAGCTGGAGTTTGAGACTCAAGAGTCACCACATAACAGGTGAACTCCTGCTGTCTGCCTAGCTCCTGCCAACCTAGCAGTTCAAAAGCATGTAAAAATGCAAGTAAATAAATACATATCATCTTTGGTGGGAAAGGTAACAGCATCCATGCACCTTAGTGTATAGTCACGCCAGCCACATGACCATGGAAGCATCTTCAGACATGCTGGCTCTTTGGCTAGGAAACAGAGATGAGCACTGCCCTCTAGAGTCGGCCAAATTGGCAGGGGAAACCTTTACCTTTAGGACAACAAAAGCAGATATTAATTTAGGAATAGTCATTCCCTCTCATTCCCTCTCATTCCCTATTCTCCCTTACACAATCTTCATCAATTCTATTTCAGATGGTATCATGGATGCCTTCACCAAATAGTTGCAACACAACATAGTGTTGACACACATGTTGATATCATTGCACAAATGCAACCCATGTAGTAATTGTGTTCCAATGTCTGATTCAAGTGTATAAGTTGCAGCCTTTGTGTGATTATATCATACGTTCATCCTTTCCTCCTCCTTGCCCCCTTCCCCTTTGATGTTGTGGTCAGACAACACTGGTCACATAACATCTATTTCCCTAAAGGACAAAAAACCTGCTTGCAATTTTGATCACACAGCAAAGAAGAGGGTCACATCTTTTCTACAGAATACTACTTCTTGAAATCCAATATTCAGTGCTTTTCTGGTTTTTGAGTATCAATCATACAAACAAACAAACACAGAAAAAGCAAAGAATTTTAAGGTCACAAATCTGTAACAAAGTTGAATAGAGTTCCCAAAAGACAAGGCCACAGATCTGAAGTCATATTTGCCAGAATTACATAGAAAGACAAGCTGGAGAGGTTAGAATAAGCAATCTGTCCAGTAAGTGAAATAAAAGACAGAAGCGAAATCTGAACCACAAACTCACTTCTTTGAAACCACCATTGTTTCTTCATTGGGATCATTGATCAAGGACTTCAAATCCCATTACCCAAGTAACCCATTTATTTTGCCCCTTCTAGATCACCTTCATCCTAAATAATTCTCCTTAACTTTCCAAACACAGAGGCCACCTTCTTGTTTTCTCCTGCCTCTCTATCAAATTGCCCAATACCTTAAGGTTATTTTGTACAGCATCACCACCCCAAGACTTGTCTCCTCATTTTCCACCTGTTGGACTGTAACCACTTATCTATATTTTATCTGCATTGGGTCATCCTTCCCAGTCTCTCTCCTCACTTGCCCTCCTAACACTGAGACAGCTACTTTCTTTGGCAATATGGAATGAAGAAATTGGACATTATGGCCTTTACTTACTCACCATCTAGTTCTATCTTCCCCCCAGTGAGGCACCACCTTGCTGTGGTTGGGGGGCTTGTGTGCTCTGAAGAAGATGAGAGCTCTGCCAGAG
>JANHZU010009188.1:0-12853 GCA_032468055.1 Acrochordus granulatus | reverse complement strand
TACTTTTGTGGGTGGGGGGGGTGGGATATAATAGGCAAGCTGCTTTCTTTGTTTGAAGATTAAAACAACAAAAAAAATACCGTTCTGTCCTTATATACTTCCTTCTGATAAGAAAATGCTTAAATCTTTGCTTTGACTTCCAAGCTGCCAATAGCAACTTGGGAGCATACAAGATACATTACGACAGAATCCATATTCTTTACCGCCAGTGGCTGTCCAGAGTTCTGTACATTTGTTTCATAAATCACCCTAAATCAGTGTCCCTTCCTGTGCCCTGTAGTCCAGCAAGTGTCACAGCCCAGTGGAAAACGCACTCTTTGACACTAATAGAAGGTTTTGCCAGTGGCTGCTAATGCTGAGATTGTGACTTTCTGTGTGTTTCCATTTCAAACATGGCGTGTAAAAGGGGTAGAAGAAAGGCAACGGGATCCCTTTTCGCTTCTGAAATCTCCTAGCAGGTGCAGAAACTCACATTGCCGAGAGAACATAAAACAAAAGGGGAGACACATGGCGAACAGACAGTTGAAAAGGAGAGGTAATCATTCAACACACCATGTACATTTTCAGTGGAAAACATACCTATCATTTTTTTTATTTAACATTCGTTTTATGCTAAGAATCATAAATTAGTTCCTGGGATCACTCTCGAGGAGCCCACTTATCAAAGGAGCACACGAAGTCTGCCTTTCATTAAGAAGGCAGAAAGAGCTGATTTTTGGTTCGTTAGAAACGCTAACTCTGTAACAGGGAGAAGAAAAAAGTTAGAGTTCATGGATGCTTCCAGGGCATCAATGCAAAAGGAACTTTCTGATTCAGTCTAAATAGTTTCCAAGATGTTTTGAGAAATACCCCTTTTTGATACTTCGGAGAACTTCACACTGGAGGTCAAAAGGGCCCAAAAGCAAGACAGTGGATAAATCTAGCCTATCCTTCACAACGGGGGTCATTTTCTTTATCAGAAGGATGTTTTTTGTGTAGAAGAACTCACAGTTGCAGTCCTAAGGAGTATGTTTGCCATCATGGTAAGAAGTTGGCTTGTGCTCACCTTCCTCAGTCTTATGGGTACTTTCTGAGATTGACCAACAACAGGCTGGCTTTTGAGTAAGCAGCCATTAAAACATGCACTTGAAGAGTCTGAATATTGAACATTATAATTGTCTGAAAAGGGGTAACTCCCCACCGAATAATCAATACAGACTGACAGATGTCTGCAAGACGCACCAGTGGTCTGCGAGCACAAAGGAAGTTGTTGTTTTCCCTAACCTGGTATTAGACACATGAATCTCATAATCTCTCGGCTGGCTGAACTATTGTGATGACAATTGATCTGAAAGAAACTCTTCCATTGCTTTTGGAAGAAGCTCTAGTCTCTGGTTTCCTTTTACTTCTCTTGCTCTTCCCGATCACATTTAGAAGGGATAAATTCTATATGGTGCATGTCTTCTAGACATTCAAGCAAAGAAAGTTTCCACAGAGCATGCTGTGAGAAAAAAAATCCACCATGTATTTTGATGGGACTAAAATGCTCAGTCCACCAGGAGGAGCAGTAAATGGCGTTCTCTATCATTTATCATATTCCACTCCAGAGTCCACATGTATCTGCATTGATGTGTGAGAGTTGCATGCAAAAAAATCTATGTGTCAGGGATGGGTTTTCTAAAATGGGTAGGTTTAACTCCAAATAAATTGCCTGACCTTAATATAATAAAAATGTATGACACCAACCAAACATAGATTGATTCAAGTATCTTTTCTGCCATGTGTTTTGAATACCCATACATAAAAATCTTCCTTTTTGCCAATAGAAAGTCTTGTGTATGTGTTTTCCCCATACCAAATCTTTCTCCGAATATTTGAGCAGTCACAATCTCAATCTCTTGCTCACTAGATGTGTGAAAATAACATCCCACCTTCCCAAAGTGCTGCTGGTGGACTGGAGTCACTTCCTGGAGAGTAATCCTTCATACATTACTTCTAATAGACAACAAAATATAGCATCCCCCATCAACTCCACTTGCTTGCAAGACATAATTTCCTAACTATTTAATCATTCATCTGGCTTGATTTCAATTAAAGGCAATGAAAGGAACCAATTATGCATTTAAGATTGCTATTTTGGAATTTAAGGACATGAATTATTTGGCAATGAGCAAATTCCTTCCAATTTTAGTACATTATTTAAAATTGAATCCTATACTCAGCTTTTACTTAATGTAAACCACTAAAATCAGACCCACAGCATCTGTAACAAGCACAGGGGGTTTCAAAATACACACACACTCATATGTATACTATCCTTGCAACTTTAGTTTTTTTAAAAAGAGGAAGGTTTTAAAAAGGATTTCCGTCCTAAAACACACAATTAAATACCTTAAAGCCAAAAAGAAAATTATGAGGAATTAAAAATGCAAATATATTAAAGGAGCAAAAAGAAAATTATGAGGAATTGTAACATTATAATCTCAGAAGAGTAACCCTGCTATGTCTAAAACAATACTTGCACATTTAAACTCCATAAAAATATCATCACCATATGATAAGCCAGGTGTAACCCCATAATTCTACACAGATCTACCCACAATTATGTAACTTTTTCAAATGAAGTGAAAGAAGATTTTCCCCAGTTTCTCATAGTTTCTGAAGCTGGGGTAATTTTGTTATTATGGGAACTTCCGTCAAGATCTCGGATTCCATTTCCATTTAATTACATTTTACGAGCAGATTACTTTCAGATGATTGTATAGAAAGTAGGCCAGGGGCAGCCCACTTTTGATCTAAATACTTCTGTATTTGCCAAATAATAGTCCTGTCAATTTAAATTAGCCCGTTTATCTCTCGGCTCATCCAAAATAAATACGGTTTTCTGATTCTGATCAATTATTGCAATAGCAGGCAATGATGATAGCGGCACAATTCCTTACAATCATACATGTATCATTAAGGTTCTCAAGATAGAGTCCCCCCAGAAATATAAGTTGCTTTTATCTTAAATAACATAAAACAGCTTTAAACAGAGCTTAAATTAGTAATTATTAATTAGAGCTGGATGACCGAGGTTCAGTCTGGTCTTCTAGTGACGGTATCCTTTCAGAGATAAGGGACTTCTGCTTCCATAGACCCAGATAGCTCAACCAAAACTCAAGATACACCACAGATTTTGGTATTTGTTTGTTTGTTAAATTTATGTGCCACCAAACTCAAGCGACTCTCGGCGGCTTACAATAAAACAATAATAAAAACAATTTAATCCTTCAAAAACTTTTTAAAAAACCAACCAGACCAAGAGGGGAAGAGCCAAAAGATATATATGGAGAACTACTAAACCACTAACCACCTCCACAATGACGTACCCCCATTAGAGCCCCAGGCCAGTTGGCAGAGCCAGGTCTTAAGGCTCTTTCGGAAGGCTATAAGGGTGGGGCAGACGCCACCTCTGGGGGCAAGATGTTCCACAGGGCAGGAGCCACAGCAGAAAAGGCTCTTCTCCTTGACCCCGCCAGCCTAAATTCCTTGGCTGATGGGATCCGGAGGACGTCTCTTCTGCCAATTCTAGATACGTTCTTTTTTGCCTTTAGAATGCTACAACCTCTATAATAAAACAGGGGAGAAAGGAATTTTATTGGGGCACATGCATGGAAACCAAGACTGCCATTGGCACCTATAGACAGTATAGACAGTTTGCTCGTGGACAGAATTGTTGAGCACTCATTTTGCCGCAAAATGCATTTTTCAAGTGTAAAGTGTTTTCTTCTCTTTGGGTTTCTTTTCCTGTTAGTTTCAGTTGCTTATGTTTAATTGGTCGTCGATCTATTCTTGAGACTATACTTTGTAGGGCCACCTGTGTCTTTCGTTATCTGTTTATATAGATGTATATAATACCCATTTTACTGTATACATACCCATTTTAGTTTTAATTGAATTTTTCGTCTTGTTTTCAATTGTATAACAATTCTGAATGCTTTTTCAGTAGAGAAATATGCCAAAGTTGATATTCACAGGTGACATGGAAAAATGTTTCACCCTGCAACCAGAAATTAATTTTATGCTCTACACTAGAGTTTACTTCTATCTACCTATTTAACTCTGGTTTCTAGCTTTTATTGCAAAATGCAACAAGCAGCAATGTAACAAAAAGAAGGAAGAAGAGAAACTAATTGAATATAAAAGGCGTGTTCTGTAGGCTTTGGAATCGAGTTTTGTCAAACCTTTTCAAATATAATTTTCTTTCTAATTCTGTGCTTATTTTGGTATTTCTCAAAAGAAGACATAGCACTGACCTGGCAAAATCTCCGTGGTTTTTAAGAACAGGCTATGTAAAACAACCAGATGATGGGATAACTCTGATGAGTAGACAAACAAGTTGTTTAATGCCTGTGCCATATAATTTCCTTCTAATATAGTGAAGCCCAATTCACAGATGTTTAAACCCAAGAAACCTCTGGAGACCTATGAGACCACTCACTATGAACTGTCTGTTGATAGAAGCAAAACAATCAGACTTTGCTGCTGTAGTAACTCAAAGAAAAATAGTAAACAGAATCCATGTGACACTTGGACATCTCCAGAAGACTTTGCGAAAGTGTGTTGACAAGCAGAAAAAAGAAAGGATTCTCTTTGAGATGTGCAGAAGAGGCAACTTCTTTCTACTTCTCCATCATATGGAACCCAGGGGAGCATCATAATTGAAACTGGCTGCACCATGAATGCGTGACAAAGGAGTATCCAAGCTTCTAAACACATAGGAGAATCTGATGTTTAATCCAACACTCAGCCCCAGTTTGGCAGGCTCTAAAACATCCTTTAAGATCACATGAGCAAAGCAGCAAAACTGTGGATGTTTAAATCATCATCATCATCATCATCATCCATTATGTTATTCCTTTGGAAACTTGAACATATGTTGAGTAGAAACATAAACCAACCTCTAAATGCTAATATAAGCCGTGTTTGCTCATGGAGACCAATGATGTTACTTCAACATGTGATCATGCTCAAGAATAGCCGCGTCCTCTCCTTTAAAAGAGGGAGCCACATCAAGCAAGAATTACAAACCTTCAAAGGGAAGAGAGAGTTCTCAGCTGTTGCATTCATGTTCTAGACCAAACTGAATCTTTCAGAGTTTCTGGATTTAAAAAAAGCTGGTTTAGACTTGTTCCAAATGTAATGGTAAGGCATATAATTATTCACCTGCACATTTTCCTCCTTACAAATTAACATTGCACATTTCCTTTAAAGCAACTCCAGCTAATGCTGTGTTTAGTCATAAAGTGACCATGGTTTACAAACAGTAATTGAGTTCGGACAACAAACTAATCTCAAACCACAGAAATTCCATTATGCTTAGTGGGAAGCCTGAATCTTGTCTGTATTTACTGCTAGCTTCTCTAAGTAGTGTATTGAAGGGGAAAATATAAATCCCCAAATATAATAAGTAAAATTTTAAAATGCCAGCATCCCATTTCTAAAGTTTGATGTGATTTGGATGGATTTTATATGCCTATAATGAAAAGTAGACTTGAAGGGACATTGAATATAGAGGTATCACCAAACCTCAGGTGGAAACAATTTAGTTGTACATACACCAAGGCTGGAATCATAAATTCATACCAATTAATATTTTACATCATAGATTTTAAGCAATTGCTTTAAATCTCATGATTCTATGTGTATATAAAGAAGGTAAAGGTACAAGGCATGTTTTACTTGCCTTCCTGGTGTTATGGAAAAGGGGAACAATTACAGAGACATCCAGCCTTGTCATTCATTTCCAGCTTCTCACATTTGGAGATTTAAGGAAATATTTATCGAATTACTTTCTCCAATCACAATGAAATAATGCCCACTGCTGAGTTTCCTCCAAGAAATGTTGATGCGGCTGAAAACACTGCATCAAGTGTCATCCTTAAGGACCACGCTAGTCAAAAAAATAAAATAAATCTAAGCCATTTGCTTATGTCCCTCAGTGGCATCCTCTGATTGAAACATCCTTCCCAATGCAGCTATGCTGTGAAGTGCATACAATTGATCATCAAGATAGCAGAAACAAAAGTAGAGACCAATCAAGCTTTCTAGTTCAACATCTGCTCATTTTCAAGTCAGCTTTCTCCTCTGAGAAAGTAGATGCACTGATGGCAAAACAAAACAAAAATCCTACAGTGATAATCAGGATGAACCCACCTCCCACTCCCAAAGACCTAAAATACAGGGGCTTTTTGAAAAAGTTTCAGCAGTTAAAATTAATGTTAAAGCAAAATCCTTTTCCTTAACTGAGCATTTCCTTCAGAGTTTTGTCTCTTCCATACAAAAAAAATCGAGGTGACATTGGACTGTGCCCACAAGCATCATTAATTTCATCTCAGACATGATTTTGTTTATTTTTGTGCTGCTTTACTATTTTTAGAAATAACTTAAGACAATAAACACACCCAATAGACTCCTTCCATCTATCTTCCCTAACAACAACAACAACAACCCTGCGAGGTGAGTTAGGCTCAAGGGAGTGACTGACCCAAGATCATCCATCTTTCATGCCTAAGGTGGAACTAGAACTCATGATTCACCCAAGGTCACCCAGCCAGCTTTCATTCTAAGGCAAAACTAGAACTCACCATCTCCTGACTTCCTGCCTAGTACCTTACACTAAACCAAACAAGGTTAAAAAAAGTCACGATGGTGACCACAACAATGCAACTGTCCATCTTTTATGTGTATCACAAAACACTTTTTTTTAAAAAAGACAGGGCTTCAATCTCATGGTTGAGTGTACAAAAGTCACTTTTTTTTACCTGTTCACTGCAACAAGATCTTCAGGGCTACCAACTTGCATATTACAGTACTACCATTGATACTCCATACTTCCCATGATAGAAGATAAAAGTTAAATGGTTAAGTTCTAGGAAACTGGAAAAAAGAGAAATAAACCTAAATCCTGGTTAATTAAGAACAGGTAGAATGATTTCCCAATGGCCAAAAACTGAAACTCCCTTGGGTTGGTCTGGTGACACACCGACTGATTTCTGCCTTAGTACTAATGTAGATCCATGTCCACAAATATCTCTACCATTCATAAAACCGGTTAGTTCTCCCTCTTGGAGAGGCTATTCAATAATAATTACAGCTGAAGAGGTTGAAGAAGTTGATAGCCAATGCTGTTTAAATACTGTTCAATGCATGAATTTGGAGAGAAAAGAAATCAGCACTTGGAGACTGGAAACCCAAATATTAGCATGAGGGGAAAAAACTACATACTTACTTTCTGCATGATTAATTTAGCATTGAAAGGGAAATGACACTTCTGATACAATTCCACCTCCTTTACATTGCTCTGTTCAAGCAAAAACACAATAGCAACATCTAGTTCAACATTTATCACATCATTACTTTTAGAGTTTAAGTAAGATGGCCTAACATCTTCCCTAGGAGATGACAGGTTGCATTCATTGTGTCTAATAATAATAACTAAAATTTCAGGCAACATCCCACAAGAGCTGCTCCCACTGCCATTTCATTATGCATGGAATTTAAAGAATTTCACTTGCAAGATATCTGAAGGGTATCAGGTTGGAAAACTGACCTTAACATTATGGAATCACTCTGTCTTGCAGTATGCAACCCTTTCTAATATACTTTCCAAACATAGGTGTGATCATCTTAACCATCCTGTAAAACAGGCCAATATTATCTTGATATATGAGCAGTGGGAAAGTTCTGATCCTCAAGATCTCCATATCTGAACCTACAGACAACCAGGTCCATCCCTAAATTCCACATTCTTCATTTTCTACTCTTTTTCCATGGAGAAAAGGTCTGCCTCCCTCTGTGCTAAGGAAGGACTGCCGGAAAGCAGCATGAGATGAGATTCACCTGACCCAAAGCCACGTCCCTTCTTGTAAATCATCTTGACAAACATGAATAGGCAACCTGGCTTTTGGGGTGAGCGGTCATCCCTCTGTGTACAAACAGTGAATTCATTCTCCCTAAGTATTCTTGTGGCTAAATGGCACCATTCAATGGGGGGAAATAGCCCTATACGTAGAGGGCAGAGAACCAGGGTATAACAATTCAAAGGTATTCACAAATAAGTGTAGAACTTAAAGGGTGCGATTGATGTCTTCAGATTAATTCCAAAGCAAATGCCATGTTCACCAACTTCCAAAAGCCAGGAAAAAAAGTGTTTTTCCAAATAATCCCCTTCCTGATTTTAATCTAACAAAGTTTCATGTCTATCCTCTATATGAGATCTTAAAGCTCCTTATGCAGAACTAACCTCCACAAAAATTACAGAATTATTTAGAATTGCTTGCTGAATTTTTACTTGAGGGGTTTTTTCCCCCCACTTCTATTAATCTTTCTTCTGAATAAACAGGCACAGGATTGTTCCATTAAAGCTGAAGTTTAGTCTTTAAGTTTATATACATAACCCCCCCAGGAAGTCTCCTTGACTCAGTGAGATTTCTTAGTAGACAAACATAGCCTTGAACTATTTGTGAATTAGCCAGGTCCTTTATTTAAATTATCTTTATTTGACACATATTATTCCACACGAATCAGTTATAAAGAAAGCAACCATGAGATCTTGACTGCAATAAGAGCTCACACCTTCTTTAAAAACACAAACAAGCCACTGTTGCTTCTGTTAATAGTCACCAAAGTTGTCCCAGAGAGATTGAGAACTGCAGGATGCCTCTGTAACAATAATACACAAGGCTCATTGGGCAATATTTCCATAATGGCTGGACAGAGGGGGGAAAATAAAATTTTCCAGATAAAGAATTATGCCAGATAAAGAATTCTTGTGAGTGATGCAGACAGAATTATCCTAAGAAGGATAACACCCATTTTAGCAGAGGGAGGACTGAGTAAATTTTAAAAGCAGAGCTTCAGCCCAGCATGTCACAGAAATTAAATTGTCTTTGTTTAGTGTGAGATAATGAATTTGAGAGGAGAAGAAAGGATGGGGTTGGGTTTTATTTAATGCACACGTTAAGATGGATACATGTAGAGCTGGCGGATATAACATTGAATTATGTCCTGTCAAGTGCACATGATTCATTCAACACTACAAATATTGATCTGACAGGTCACCTTCCCCTTGCATACCTGCACATCCCTCTCTGAATATGATGAACTCCATAATATTCCTTTGTTTAAGCCTTCCAACTTGAAAGCACCAAGTTACCCCTGCTTGTCACACAGTTGTAATTAGCACCCGGTGATTTGGAATTTCAATTTCAAGGCCACATTATATTTCTAAATTTCTTCCACCTCCTCTTGCACCAATTAGTGTCAATCGGGCATACTAAAACACACGATCCTGACAGGCAAACTTTGACATAACGCTTGCCTGCCTCTTCCAGACCAAGATATAATGTCCCACTATTTGTTTTTTGATAAATGGCTGCATTTAATAATGTTTGTTTGCATATTTGTTCATCATGCTAATGAGCATAATTACTTTTATTCACGTCACAGCGCTACTATTGCAGCTGATCTATGAGCACGTTGCTTAAATATGTATCATTAGTATTTTCCATGCACTGGTCAAGTTGAAGTGGGAAGCATTAGTAGATCAGCAGTTAAGCTTCCCACCTCAGCTTAATCACACTTGTTTCCTTTGGGCAAAAAAAAAAAAAGGGATTTCCAGTAGCAATAGGCAAGATCACTTTAACCCACTCTGTTAGTTTTCCGGAGCCATCCAAGCTAATTCTCAAATTTAACTAGTTCAAGCCCATTTTAGCTTTTTTTCTACTCTTAGCCATCTTTTCCTGCCACCCAACCCCCGCATGTTGTTAGGCAGTCTACCAGATGCAGCTAACCCAAGGAAATGTGTGAATTTCTGGCTGAGCAATGCATTTGCTTACTAGCCAGAGTATGCATGAATTTTAAAATATTTTAATTTAAAAATAAATAGGAATTCAATTTGTTCTAACACTGGACTCTAGCATTTTCTTTATTTCTAAGAAAGGAAGATTACCTTGATAGAAATAAGTCAGATCTACTACCAAAGTGACAAAGAGGAAAACACAGCATAAGTCCAAAAAAAGCAGAAAGTGTAAGAGATGAAGACAAACACTTCCCCAATTCATATGGGTATAAAAAGGGGAGGATGCATAGCACAATCGGATTCGCACGATTCTGTTATTTTGCCAATACAGGTAGTCTTAGCCTTCTTGTGGAGTTTGGTCTACCTGGTAGGGCTGATATGGACCTTCTTAGAAGACCGATGTTGTAGATGGCTCGAACACATTTGGGAAAAGGAAAAAGGTAAACTAGAATGGTAGAAACTATCATGATGGGCAAAGGTTGGTTATGAGAAGGAATCTCATAGTTTACTGACTTACTGTGTCAGACAGTTGCAAAACCTAGATTTCTGGCTGAGCAATGCATTTGCTTACTAGCCAGAGTATGCATGAATCCCTGTGAATCAGGCACGGTAAACGTCCCCATAAAATCTTTGTCCAGAAATATTGTTAGTTCTCATAAGAGACAGCTCTGTGTGCATTCTTCTTTGGTCATCCATACATTTCTTTTCCAAATTCTTGCAGTGAACAGTTTCCCAACAATCCAACATTCCCATCTGGTATTAAGGATAGCCTTTGCTATTATTAATTTCTACAGCACTCTTAAGTCGTTTATAAAGATACACAAAGCTACAGAAATAGGAACCATTAAAAGTAATTATAAAATAAACACTAAGAATCAACAGCAGCAAAAGATCTAAAAGGCTGGATGGAGAGGTGATCCACTAATAAACCTGAGCAGTGACACCAGAAAGAGTGTCCCATTTTATAATCAGGTCGTCACCTCAACTGAGATCTCTTCATGAAAGATCAACTATCCCCAACTTGGTGAGATGGGACTACAAATCCCAGAACTCCCAGACAACATCGGCATGCAAGAGGGTATCAAATGTTGCATAGCCTATCAGTTATAATATGTGCTATATGTTAGTACACTGTTTACCCATACCCCACCCACCCCCAAACAATGTTAATGTAGATTTTAGGGAATGAGGGAGAAAATGTTTTAATAATCTTTCTATTTTAAAATTATTATTTCAAATTCCACTTCAAAAGAACAGAATTAAAATGATGGAAAAGGAGCCACAGACAGAGCTGTGCAAAGACAGTTCCCTCTCTTATTAAAATGGTGATGCTTCACATAGAGACTCAACCAGGTCACATATTAATAATTATCAGTGACAATCTTGAACATAAGATGAGGCCCACTAGTGAAACAATATTACATCTCTCTCTCTCATTTATCTTTACTGCTTATGGCCCCTCTGTGGTCAACATACTGTGAGCACCATGGACATTTAATTATGAACACATCATAAATGTGGCTGACAAGGCAGTAGCTGGGGCCAGATGCTCAAGGGATGAAGCACTGATGAAACCTCTTATACCTGCAATGCTCTTGCTCTCACAAACCATGTTTCAAGCTGCACCACAAAATACTTGGTACCAATTTTTTTTCCCCTTCTTGCTTCAAGTTGTTTTCTCCAGTGCCTCCTTGGAAATAAAATGTGCTGTTCCCCACAATATTCATTTTGGAATGATATATTTGAAGCATTATCTAATTGGCTTTACATGAACATTTTTGAGATCATGATTTGGGGTTTCAATTTCTTCTTTACTCGGATTTGGGGAAGGCAAGATTGCTGAATAGTTAAGAGGGTGGAACTCTCTAGTTTGTTCAAAAATATGACCCTTGAGATAGAAAAGAGAAACAGCAGTGTTTTGTGATGCTTTTGTTCCATTACTGCAAACCCAGTTAAATATCTCATTTTTTAATCTATCTTCTGGTGATGATGATTTTGGACGATATCTCCTAATGGCCACATTGTTTATCTATAAAACCATGAGTGCTGCATCATCACAAAGCACCCTTTAAGGAATTACAGCACAGCCCTTTTTCCTTCCAGAATGACATAACGAACAGAAAAAATAAAGTAGCAGACGCAGTGATTGAAATCTAGAGAAAAGAAAGCTGCACCCTATCCTTAAGTGACAAAGGGGTAAAAATATGAGATAATACAAATGAATTAATTTGTTATTTCCAAGATTTCATAGCAAGTCCTAGTTGAACTTAATGGTCCTTAATCAATTTATTATTATTATTATTATGAAAGAACTACACATCTTGTTCCTTCTGTTAGCAGATACATTTATTAACATTTTCTCCAGAGCCTGAACTGTACCTAACAATTGTAAGGCTGTAATCTCTGAGCTGTAAAAATCCAGATAACCACTAGTGGGCAGCTGAGAAACAAACTAGCTGCTTGTTCTCACCCACTGACAAATGGAAGTTTTGCAGCACAAATATGCCTACCAAAAACATCTGCATCCAAAGAGGCACTTCCATCTAAACAGCCTTCCTTAAAATGGTGAGTTCTAATGTCTTTCCTTTCATGGTCAATTCCCTTCTTGATTCAGAGTTGTTTTCTCCAATGCCTCCTTGGAAATAAAATGTGCATTTTACATCCCCACAATTTGGGAAAGATGTATTTGAAGCATTATCCAATAGGCTTTCCACCACTGTTAATACAAATCTCAGAATTCTTATGCCTTATTGAAGGTGTCAGCCTACTGCAAAGGCACCAGGTTCAAGAGTCTGTTAGGAAGCAAAGGTCAACTACATTTGGCAGTGAAGGACTTGCTTGGTATTTATGAATGAAATTATGGCTATCATGTAAGGAAACTTCTCATTCACAAAAGGGCTCCCATAACTGGTATACAAATTAAAACAAAAAGTCTGTAGAGGCTGATGAATACCTGCAGGTTCTTTTTTATACTTTTTTCTGTCCTCATTCCTTAGACCAGGGATGTCCAACCTTGGCAGCTTTAAGATG